>ML846480.1:21749-35624 GCA_009831015.1 Picea engelmannii
TGACCAAGCCTCTATCTCGTGTAAAGTTTGAGTACTTCCGAGATAAGCTTGGCATAGTCCGAAAGGACCTTCCTCGAAAGGGGGAGTAGATGTGATGTTCCTTGCTTCTGACCTAGCTGTCAGACGTAAAGCAAGATGAGATGAGTTCCTTGCCTCTGATCGAGTTGTCAGACGTAAAGCAAGATGAGATGTTCCTTGCATCTGACCCAGTTGTCAGACGTAAAGCAAGATGAGATGTTCCTTGCTTCTGACCCAGTTGTCAGACGTAAAGCAAAATGAGATGAGTTCCTTGCTTCTGACCGAGTTGTCAGACGTAAAGAAAGATGAGACGTTCCTTGCTTCTGACCAAGTTGTCAGACGTAAAGCAAGATGATATCATGAGACTAGCACTGAGCTTCTGACTGGATAGTTGTGACGTAAAGCCAGTCTAGTATCCTGCTTCCAACCTGATGATTGTGACGTAAAGCAGGACGAGTATCTTGCTTCCAGCTTGAGTGCTGTGATGTAAAGCAAGACGATGAGATGAGACAAGTACTAAGCTTCCAACTTGACAGTTGTGACGTAAAGCCAGTCTTGTATTATGATGAGCCAGCCTTGTGTTGTGATGATGATGATGTATCAGTTTTTATATTAATACATATTGATTCAGATGATGATGGCATTCCTTTGAGAATGATGATGTTGCCGATGAAGAAAACTTCCGATGATTTATAGATACGCCAGCCAAGATGATATTGATGATGTTGTCCACCCACTTGATGTTGTTGATGATGTTGTCCTCTCTCTCTCGCATGATGCTGCTGAAGAATACCCTTCTTGTTAAGGGGGAGTGTTGAAATAATGTAACTGCAAAGAGTATTCTTATTATTATTGATATATTATTCATAGGATCAATCCCCATTGTGGATTGATCATGTCGGTTATTGTAATAGGACCAAATCCCCTTTTGCGGATTGGTCAAAAGACAATTGTAATAGGCAGAATAAGAAGTTGGCCCCAACAGTTATTAAAGAGACCCGGAAATATAATAAAGGTGGGTCTACCCACCCAGTTTGAGAAGTCGGCCCTGCCAGTGAAGAGACACTTCACACGTACCAGACTTGTATAAATAAAGGAGACTAGCGCCTCACTTAGACACAACTCACTTGCTCAGTTTGAAGGACAAGCTCTGATCTGTTACCGGCAAAGGAGAGAGAGAGTGGCGCATATCTAGGAGAGGACTTTTTGTATTAGCATAAGAGATCTTTTGGCATTGTATTGGCTATCTATATTAAGGAAGTTTTGCTGGGTTTTCCTCCCCTAGAGGGTTTCCCAGGATAAATACTGTGTCTCTTGTGATTGTGTATTTCTCAGTGATCTTGGATTATGCTATTGTTATCTAATGAAAGGCAAACATCTATAATAATGGCTTAAACATTAACATGAACTTCTTCTTACAATCAGTGATGAGCTTTTCTTCTCCAGTTAAGAATAATTCATCCACGTACAGTAGCAATATAACAGGCTCATCATTCATAACCTTGAAGTAGAGGTTAGAATCAGCTTTTCTCTTGGTAAATCCTAAGCTCGTTAGGAAACTGTCAATTCTTCCATACCAAGCTCTAGGAGCTTGCTTCAATCCGCACAGATCCTTTTTCAACCTGCAGACATGTGTCTTTCTATTTTCAACTTCAAACCCTTGAGGTTGTTCTATATACACTCCTTGTTCAATGACACCATTCAAGAAGGTTGTTTTCACATCCATCTGGTGTAACTTCCACTTCATCTTAGCTGCAAGGGCTATGATGGTTCTGATAGAAGTGTATCTGGCTACAGGAGAAAACATCTCTTCATAGTCAATGCCTTCCTTTTGAGAAAAGCCACGAGCTACAACCCTTGCTTTATATTTCTCAATACTTCCATCAGCAGCATCTTTTATCTTGTATAGCCATTTGGAAGATACCACATCCTTGCTCTTCGGTCTGGGAACTATTTTCCATACATCATTCTTTATAATGGATTGGTAATCTTCTGTCATGGCATCTTCCCATTCTTTCTTCTAAATGGGTTCTTCAAAGAAAGTAGGCTCCTTCTCTATGAGATCACACATCAAAGCCATATAACTGGAGAATGGATTAGGTTTCTTAACTTGTCTCATGGTTCCTTCGAGGGCACCATACTTCTCTCCATCTTGAATAAGTTCCCTTGCCCAAGTTGGCTTTCTCTTGTGAGAGATCGTCATTTGGGGAGGTTCTTGAGATTCTTTCATATCATGATCTTCATGAATCTCATCATCGGGAGAAACTGTGGCTTCCCTCACTGGTTCTGCAACTTTGGGAGCTACAGGTTCTTCTTCATATACTTCTTCAAGCTGGCATCTCCTTGATTTCTTGAGTGTTGCATCTTCATCAAAGGTTACATCTTTGTTGATCTCAATATGATGGTAACCTGGAATGTAAATTCTGAAGGCCTTAGAGACCTCACAGTTTCCAACAAATATTCCCTTGTTTCCTGAAGGGTCTAGCTTGGTTCTCTTTTCTTTCGGAATGTGTACAAACATTGGACAGGCAAATCTTTTAAGATGGCTTACTTCTGGCTTCTTTCCGAAGAACATTTCTTTGGGGGTTTTGAACCCAAGTGCACTATGGGATAATTTGTTTTGTACATACACTGTTGTTCTTGTTGCTTCTGCCCATAAGTGCATTGGAAGATCTTGATCATGGATCATTGTCTTCAGTGCTTACATTATAGTTCTGTTCTTTCTTTGTGCTACACCATTTTGTTGAGGATTGTAGGGAGTGGTGAGCTCCCTATTAATTCCGACATCTCTGCAAAATTTTACAAATTCTTTTGAGGTGTATTCTCCTCCATTATCTGACCTGAGTATCTTGATTTTTCTTTTAGCAAGATTCTCTATCAAGGCTTTCAATTCCTTGAATTTCCCAAACACTTCATCTTTTGATTTCAAGAAGTAAACCCAAGTCTTGCGAGAATAGTCATCAATAAATGATACGTAGTATACATACACACTAAGAGAAGTGGATGGCATTGGGTCGCATACATCTGAGTGGACGAGCTCCAAGACTCCTGCTTTACTATCGCTCTTCGAGAAAGGATTCTTGATGTTCTTTCCTTGTGCACATCCCTTGCACACATCTTCGTGATCAACCTTGAAATCTGGTAGACCTGTAACTGCCTTGTTCACATATGGTAAGGCCTTGTAGTTGATGTGAGCTAGTATTCTATGCCAAAGTTCACATGGACTCTCAATGGAGTCAATCAAGGCTGCATATGAGTGACCTTTTAATTTATACAAGCCAACTTCTTCTGTTCCAATAACAATGGGATCTTCTAGGGTTTTTCCTTTAGGCCACATGAGGACTTCACCATCTATGAATGCAACCCTGAAGCCTTTCTTATTTAAAGCTAAGATAGAAAGCAAGTTCTTCGTCAAACCTGGTACATATAGTACATCCTTCATCTTCATTGGGGTCCATGAATCAAGTTTATAATTGGACTCTCCTACTCCTTTGATAGGGTACTGGTAGTCATCTCCAAGTGTAACTTTCTGGGGAAAGTTCTTTTCTGTAAGGCTAGAGAGAATGTCTTTCTGACCTGGCATGTGCTTGGAAGCACCACTATCTATGAGCCACGTATCCTCACCAAGTGACACTAATCCTGAGAGGGCAGAGATTAAGATATAATCTTCAAGCTTTTCTTTAACTAGCACAGCCACTCAAAACCGTCCGTGGCTAATGAACGCCGAAAGGCTTGGACAGAAAATGAAACGCACAGCCAGAAAATGAAACATACAACCAGAAAATGAGTGTCTACAGCCAGCGTGCTAAATCCAAAGTTTAATCATTTAAACGTGGCAATCATATAGTGCTACAGTAATTTCTTAATATGATTAGGTAAATGTTAAAAGGTAAACATGTTAACAAATGCATTCAAAAATACAAGGAAGTTATGAAGAGGAAATAAATTCATTGATTTGGGAGGACAACTAAGAATATGCCAGCATCTTCAATTGTTAGCCATCAGATTAGAATTTTAAATTAAAAGGTGATTAATTGTGCTCATTGTCAATAGGTGTATGGCTTTTCGGCGTAATCAATCTTTACTTTAATCATCTTTGTGGGTGGCTCTTCATCTTCAACTGTATGGGCTTGGTGCCTTTTGTTCATCTTTTTGTATTCTTCTCTTCTAGCTAGAAAATTCTTAGCAATATGTCCCATCTTGTCACAATGGTAACATTGGTAGTATGAGAAATCCTTTTCTCTTCTTTGACCTTTTTGAAACTTCTGGACTCTCCTTGGAGGGTGAGATTCTTTATGGATGAATTTATTTGGGGAGTGAGACTCCTTATGTGCGTGGATCTCTTTCTTGAAGTGAGGCATTCTATTTCCTCCTCTAGTATGAGTAGCTAGAGCTTGATCGTCATCCCTTAATAGTACTGCTTCTCGGTTAACTACTCTTGCTTCTTCTTGAACACATTCTTCCCAAAGACTGTCAAATTGTAGTTTTTCCTTTTTGGCACAAATGGTTTGGATGAATGCATCCCAAGGTCTTGTGAGACCATTAAGAGTTCATCTTCATCTAGGGTATCTCCAATTGCTTCTAGTTGTTCCTTGAATTGAGAGATTCTAGAGAAATATTCATGAAGTGTTTCTCCTTATGTGCGTGGATCTCTTTCTTGAAGTGAGGCATTCTATTTCCTCCTCTAGTATGAGTAGCTAGAGCTTGATCGTCATCCCTTAATAGTACTGCTTCTCGGTTAGCTACTCTTGCTTCTTCTTGAACACATTCTTCCCAAAGACTGTCAAATTGTAGTTTTTCCTTTTTGGCACAAATGGTTTGGATGAACGCATCCCAAGGTCTTGTGAGACCATTAAGAGTTCATCTTCATCTAGGGTATCTCCAATTGCTTCTAGTTGTTCCTTGAATTGAGAGATTCTAGAGAAATGGTCATGAAGTGTTTCTCCTTTCTGCATCTTTGTATTCTTGAGTTGAGTTCTCAAGTTCATCGTTCGATTAATGTTTCTTCCTTCATACAATCTGGTTAGGGAACCAAACATTTATTTTGGGGTATCTTTAGATGCCACTTGAGGAATCAAGTGATCTTTGATAGAGTCTGCAATGATTCTTTTGGCCCTAACCATGTCCTTCTAGTACTTTGCTTTAGTTGTAGCATCTGCAGGTTCTGGTACATTTTCTTTGATGAATCTTGCTAGGCCATTCTCTTCAAGAATAAGTGCAATCACATTCTTCCAAGCACGGAAGTTATCCACACCTTCTAACTTGTCAACAAGCTTGGTTCTTGCAGACATCTTGACCTGAAGCTGGAAAATGACCAAAAAATGAAAGTGCCCAAAATTTAGATCTGAACTTACCAGGAGGTGCGCTTGGTTGAGGCGAGTAGCCTGGTGCAATCAGTGTTTCGAAAATCCAACTTTTACCCCTTGAAGTTGAGCTTGCACAATTCTGGACTGGTACTTCTGGTATCGGTTCTAGTTTCTTGGTTTTCTGGTACCAGTGAAAACTAGGGTTTCACTTTCCGGGAGTTTTGTCCACTGAAAAAGTGCGCTCAAGCTGCCAATGAGCTTGTTAGGCTAGGTCGCACTTCCTTGACGAGTTTTAGGCTGAAATTCCTCTTCAATAAAAAGCCCTAATTTTCTTGTATGGCAACAGTGTAATGTCTCCACTTTGGGACATCATCACAGTGCAGAGGTTTATGATGACCAGAGTAGCCAGATGGATGTTACAGCGAGTACAGGAGTTATTGAGAGGCATTGTGGGGTCCAGCTTGCATTTCTCATCATATTCCATCATTATGAGCCATTCTGCACATGCTGGCTTTGGTTCAGTTGCATTCCGATGATTTCCATGATTTTGACTATTTTGAGCTATAAGCTAATTAAATTCACTGAAGAGGTCATTTTGGGCACATTACTTGGAGAAACCTCTCAGTGTAATAGTTCATTGGAATCGGGAGAAGCAACACTACAGGATGGGATGCTGAGAAGTGACTTTCAGTGGCCAGAGAAGCCACAAGGAGAGATAAGGCGGTTTTCAGAGGTAAAAAGGTTAATTAATTAATTAAAGTGATTTAATTAAATAATTAATTAAATATTAATAAAATGAAAGTCACTTTGGAGGGACAAGGTGAGCAAAAAGTATAAAGGAAAAGCAAGGGCCTCTACTCATGGATTCATGTATGTTTATCTTTTGGATTTCTAGCTTCTAACTAGAGGGCCCATCTCTTGGGGGTTTTGAGGGTTTTGACTTAACAAACCCTAGAGGACGATTCGGTGGTGAAAGATTCCACCTAGCTTGTCCCAAGCTTGGTCTCGGAGATGCAATACTCTCCCACACCATTCTAGTTCCATATCTACTCAGTGCAGGAGGGTTCTACACCAGCCACAGGCACAGGAAGAGAAGGAGGGCGCACCATTGGGGGTTTCCAGCAAGGGGGGCGCACCATTTATTGAAGGAAGGTTCGTTGCAAGAGTTTGAGGGATCCCTTGGAGATTTCAGCGCTTGGGTTTCATTGAGCTTCTATCTTACACCTCTCTCTGTCTTAGAACATTGACTATTATCCCTAGAACAAGCTGATGAGGATCGTCATGCAACCATTGAGCTTATATCTTACACCTCTCTTTGTCTTAGAACATTGACTATTATCCCTACAACAAGCTGATGAGGATCATCATGCAACCTTATATCATAATAAGGCTACCAAGGAATGCTCTAAATCCCATTATGATCCTCACATTATTCCTTCATCCGTCCCCCAGTCGATCCCCACACTATCCATTTGGGTTCTCTTGAGTTTGTGAGCTAAGGGTTTTTGTTGATTTTAGAGAGCTGATTGAAAGACTGATTTGGAGAGGTTGTTAGGCTGATTTGAAGAGCTGATTGTTTGCCTCATTTGGAGAGTTATTTTGCTGAGTTTCTTGGACCAGATTTGGAGCATATTTGGAGCAGAGTTGGAGTTGATTTGGAGAAGACTTGGACAAGTTTTCTTGGGCAGATTTGGGGCTGGTTTTTTTGGGTAGATTTCAAGGTATGTAAACTACGCACTTACTCCCAAAAACCATAGTGATTACTCCCTTAAAATTATTGTTGTTTTTTCCTAGCAATTAAAAAAACATAGGGTTTTTATTTGCAGATTTGTATTTGTTTTCATGGCTCATAAAGAGAAGAGGGATCCAGCGTGGCTTCATTGTCGATTGATGGATGGGAAAATGGTTTGTAATTATTGCCAAAAGGAGGTTGGTGGGGGAGGTATTAATAGGATCAAGCAACATTTAGCCCATGCAAGGGGGAATATAAAACCATGCAAGGAAGTTTCTGATGAACTAAAAGTTGAGATGCAGGGCCAACTTGATGCCTATCAAGTAGATAAATCCAAGAATAAGAAGGTTTGAAAAGAGGTGGGGAGAAGTAGTAGTGGAACTCAATTTGAGAGTGATCTTCAAGATAGAATTCCTAGTTTTGAGGAATTCTCTACTTTCCCAATCCCTGGGTGTGATCTTTATACCAATCCTAGCCAAAGAAACAATCCTAGGGAAGAACATGTTGGTGGAAGTGGTGTTGGTGCATCAGCATAAAAGACCTCGTGGTAACCTTGAGTCATTTCTTGTACCCTGCACTACCCCTGGTGCTCAGCCCACTATTGATGCCAAATGGAAGAAGATAGAAAGGGAGGTTGCTTGGAAATGCATTGCTAGGTTGTGGTATGATGCAAACATACCTTTCAATGTTGTAAGGTCTGTTTGTTATCAACCTATGTTGGATGCTATAGCTTCATGTGGTCCGGGCTTCAAGGGACCTGGTTATGAGGATATTAGGGGGCATCTTTTAAAAAATGAAGTTGAAAGAGTAAAGGAATACCTCATAGAGTTCAAGGAGTCATGGACTAAAACAGAGTGCACAATAATGTCTGATGGATGGACTGATCAACGATCTCGCACCATTCTCAACTTCCTTATCGCTTACCCTAAAGGAACTGTGTTCCTTAAATCAGTAGATGCATCTGATCAAGTGAAAGATGCACATTTACTATTTCGTCTTTTGGATGAAGTAGTTGAGGAGATGGGGGTGCAGAATGTTGTAAATATTATCACAAATAATGCCTCAAATTATGTTGCAGTTGGAAGGATTTTAGAGGAAAAGCATCGTACCATTTGGTGGACTCCATGTGCAGCCCAATGTTTGGACCTCATGCTTGAGGATATTGGGAAAATTGAATGGGTGAAAAACACAGTGGAACAAGGTAAGAGCATAACAAGGTACATTTACAACCACACATGGGTTTTGACCCTTATGAGAAAAAACATTGGTGGAAAAGAACTTGCCAAGTTAGCTATCACACGTTTTGCAACGTATTTTCTTACGTTGCAAACCATGATCGATCCAAAAGCCAACCTAAGGAAGATATTCTCTTGTGATGAGTGGAATGCATCTAAGTGAAGCAAGAAGGCTGAAGGAAAATAGATTGTTTGAAAAGTGTATGAGAAAGCATTTTGGAAAAAGGCAGAGGAGATAGTGTTATTTAGTGTGCCTCTTGTGAAAGTCTTGAGAATGGTGAATTGTGATAAACCAGCCATGGGTTTTATTTATGAGACCATGGATCAAGCCAAGGAGGCAATAAAGGAAGCATATCAGGGTAAAAGACAAAAGTATCTTCATTTGTGGAGAATCATTGATGAAAGATGGAATAAACAACTCCATCGGCCTTTACATGCGGCAAAATATTACTTGAATCCTAGGTAAGTAGTAAGTACTTTCAAATTTTTTAAGATATGTTATTCAATTTTAATTGCAAATCTTTAAACTTTAGCTAAAGTTTCAAACTCATTGACTCTTAACTCTTTGAAAGGTACCATTACACAAAATATTTTGAAGCGGATGGGGAGGTAAAAGAAGGATTATACAAATGCATTGAGCGCATGGTCCCTGATTCCAACAAACAAGATGAGATACACAGCAAACTCTTGCATTTCAATGAGAGTATTGGTACCTTTGGAATGGCTATGGCTATTCGAAGTAGAGCAAAAGATCCACCAGGTAAGTAATTGTAAAGTCTTTCAATTATATTATTTATGGAAAAAATTAAGTCAAACTTTCAAACTCCTTTGCTAAATCTTCTTTGTCTTTGCATGCATCTTATTGGTGGCAGCGATTTGGTAGCCAATGCCTTGAATTGTAGAAACTTGCAGTTCGGATATTGAGCCAGAAATGCAGTGCTTCTGGGTGTGAACGCAACTGGAGTGTTTTTGAGCGTAGACACACCAAGAAGTGAAACCATTTAGAGCAAAAACGGTTGAATGATATGGTATTTGTTCAGTATAACCTTAGGTTGAGGCCCAACCAGTTGTTGAACAAGACCCCTGAATCCAACAACATATTCTTGGATGATGTTGATCCTTCATCAGATTGGGTTGTGGAGACTCAGCCAACAACTTTTGACAATGAAGACCTTTCTTGGATGGATTTGGATCCCCGGCCACATAAAGAGAATGTGTGCATTGATGTTGCAGTTGTATCTTTTCCTTTTGGACCAGGGGAATCAAGCCAGGCTCAGAATCCCCCTGTTGAGTCTACTCATGTTGAGGATGTAGATGATAACTCTGAATCTGAGTCTGAGTCCTCTGAGTCTAAGTTTCAATATGCAGATTCAGATTATTAGATTGTGTAGTCTCTAGTCTAGACTCTAGAGTTATTTTTGGACTTTATAGGCCATTTAGAGCCTCTTTGATGATGTATTTTGATTCAGATATTCATATGACTATGGAGTGCACTTATCTTAGTGCTATTTTGGTTTTATACACTGTTACTTGTTATATATATATGAGAAAGTTTGCAAATTTGTGTATAATGGTTTGGATTCACATGGATGCACATGAATATGTATTTTTTTTCAAAATTTGAATATTTTATGTATTTGTTTTTCAAAATTTGAATATTTTATGTATTTTTTAGTGACCGGTTTTTTGATCTAGTTTTTTTTCCAGTTCTGGTTTTTTTGGTCGACCGATTCAACGACTGGTCTGGTTCTGGTAACTTTGCTTCCACAATGGAGATTTGGATGGAGAAGTCTACATGTATCAACCACAATGTTTTCGGGTCCTGTGCATACTAAAGAAAGCTCTATACGGTCGGAACATTAAAATCTGCATGTACTTGGATGAATAGGGGTTTTAGTAGTCCTTCGAATTCGAATATGTACGTCAAAAGCATAGGTAATGATACCATCCTACTGGTCATTTATTTAGATGACAGTTATTACAAGTAGTGAGGCAAGTGCTATAGAATAGATCTAATCCAATATGAGTAAATCTTTTGACATGACTGATCCAGGCCTCCTACATTATTGTGTAGGTGTATAATTTGCCAAACATGTATAAACATTTTTGTCTCGGGAACAAAAAAAGCCAGGAGTTTGCTCGACAGGTTCAGAATGACAGATTGCAAAATCTCGTCCATACCTATGGAGAAACGATTGAAGCTTTCAGCCAAGATTAATTTTAAGGTAGTCAACGAGTTATCATATAGGCAACTAGTGGTGAGCATAATATACCTTACAACCGCTAGGCCTGATTTGAGCTACATTGTGAGCTTCATCTCCAGACTCATGAAAGCACTGAAAATAGAACATTGGATTGCAGCAAAGAGGGTGTTGAGATATGTGAAAGGGACACTTGACTTTGGCATTTGGTACAGCAAAAGAAAAGACCCTAGGTTATGTGTGTATATAGATTCAAACTGGACAAGTTTTGTGAATGATAGAAAATCCACTTCTAGATATGTTTTCTTCCTTCTCATGGGTGCAGTCACATGGACCAGCAAGAAGTAGCATGCAGTGGCTCTTTCATCAACTAAAGAAAAATATTGAGGAGCAGCAGAAGGAGCATGTGAGGCAGTGTAGCTAATAAGGATGAATTTAGACATGAAGACGCAATAGGCAGACCCAACACCCCTATTCTATGACAATTAAGGGGTGCTCAAACTAACTAAGAATCCAATGTTCCACGACCGTACCAAGCATGTTGAAATGCATTGTCACTTCATCTGACAACTTGCAGAGGATGATTCTATTGAGATGCAATATTGTCCAAAAGAGGATCAAGCTGCAAACATTTTCACCAAGTCTTTGGGTCCTGACAAATATGTAAAATTATGGGATAAGCTTGGTGTTGTTAGTAGATTGACCATTATGGGAGGGTGTTAAAGTAAATGTCAAAATAACGAAGGTCAATTAGACATAGGCAATAATAAACTCATTTTGACTTTAGGTTATAATACACTTTTACGTTTTATTTCATTTAATGTGTATCTCGATCTGTCCCACATTCATAAAGAGGATTGATTCGACTAATAAGTAACCTTTATAAAAAGGCTTTCACTTCTCATTTAATTAATGCAATACAGAGTACTCTCTCGAATTATCTTGGTTTTCTTTAAGTGTTCGATTTACCTGTTATCATGATAAGGGATAACTGGCCCCTTTCCAAAGAGAGAATGGGATCTTCATCTTGATATTATGGTAGCTGCGGGAGGTATTAACCTCCATATGTAACCTTTGATAGAATAGAAAACATGTCGGCTCAACAGAATATATAGTATTAAGATATTATCCTCCGGGAAGACAAGTTGGCCCAAACATGTGACAGAACCACAATAAATAGAGGACGTCTTGGCTCATTTGTTCACTCATTGACACACTCTTAGTCACCCAGAAATAGTGCACAAGTTTGGAGGAGGAGCAGCAGCAATTGCAATTGCATGGTTTTCTTTTTTTAGTCTTTCTGGTACTTTCTCTTGTGCGCTACCCTTAGAGAAGGTGTGCTCTCTTGGTTATCTATTGGTTATGGTATGGCTTCCTGGATTCATTCTTTCTGTCAAAGGTTAAGGTGCTCGGGAGTGGCTTTATGCCTATGGTTGGGTGACAATGGTGTAGCATTGTCTATGGTTAAACGAGCACATCAACATTATTCTAATAGGTTATGGGCCCACACTACCTTCAGAACAGTCTAACCGTTGGAAGGTAGATTGGGAGTTCGTTGTCAAGATGGTGTCAAGTTTCAGATTAGAAGACAAGCTTAATGATACTACAAATTTCAAAGGTATGCACTTGTATATTCTTTTCGAGTTGTATCATCCAGCAAAGCATTAGTGTGTTTGCAGGGGATGTACAAGAGACCTTGTCCAAGCAATGAATTCAATACATTCAAAGAAACAAGTGCACCCTTCCTAGCAATGAAGACTCCAGGTTTGATTATTTAAAAATTGATATGTCTCTAGCTGTTATGGCATTATTATCTTATGTTGCATCTTGATCTATTGAAGTTATGATCATTATACTAACCCCTTAATACTAGAGATACAATTGTTGATCTCCTCTCTAGGAGATATTCTTGTTTTTATGTAAATGCTTATTGTTTACGAAATGAAGTTGATCACCTTTAGGAGATGTTCTTGGTTACTGACCTAGACTCCAAGAAGGATATCTTCCATGGAGGATACCATGGAGATTTTGTTGTTCTTGTTTCTTGTTTCAGGCAGGTTATAAGAGATAAATCTGAGTAGTCAAACTTAGAGGGAGCTAGTGATCAAGAAGAAACCAGCATAGTTTTGTGACACTTTACAGAATGCAAAGGGGCATGCAGCAGACGGAAGCGTGGTCTGAGGATTCTCTCAAATAGAGGGAGTTGATTTCAAAGTTTGAGATAAAGGATCTTGACCGGATCGGAAGCATGGTTGGCACCAGATGAGATCTTCAATGAGGAGACTAAAGAGTTTTATCATGCTGGACAGGAAGTGAATGGCCACACCTATGACGGCACATCTGAGGAAGTTGTGTGACGGGATAAGCAGTTTCTTTGCAGAGAGCACCTTGTGCCAGTATATGGTTGAGCCATGACCGTATTATTGGGTTATAGCACAGTATGCAAGTACATATGTTGTGGTTTAGATGGATATGATTGATCTTCAATGATGAAGTATGGCTGTCAGGATATACAATTTTTGGATTGGGAGTGCAAAAGACAGATCTAGCACCTGGGGTGCTACTTCAGCTTGGGATCAAGCAGGATTTCCAGACAAGCAGGGACGCAGCTATCTGTAGCACCCAATCATATATCATAGCCGGTGAGACAAGATATGAAGCAGGGTGGCTTTTTGAAGGATCTTGCGGGACTTCATCAGAGACATGGTGCAAGAAGGAGCAATGAGGCTCCATCACTTATCCACAGATGAGAAGATAACTGACATTTGCACTAAGCCTCTGTCTAGGACAAGCTTGGCAAGAATGCATCCCTAGGGGAGTATTGATGATTGCAACATCATGTCGATATTCCAAGATTGATCAGACGGACTTGATCATGTGGGAATAGGCCCAGATGTAATCTTCGACGGACTGAAGATTCGAGTTGTTGCTAGAACTCCTATGTGTGAATTGCATCGAGCCTTGAAACTCTCACGAGTCGCTGAGTAGTTAACTCACAACCAGTTGAGTAGCCCCGATAAGCATAGGGCCGACTCAATCTCCACAAGAACTAAGCTGCAGACCAGGGGAGATAAGGAACATCTACATCCGGAGTAGATGTGCCCCAACACAGTTTTCGACGGACTGAAGACTCGAGGTGCTTGAGGTGCAATTCCACGTGTCTGATAGCATCGAGTTGAATGCATTCACGAAGTGATCCTATGAGAGGATCACCATGAGGTGTTTGTGGCTCCAATGTGGTCATAATTCTTGTCATGGGACAAGAACGACCCGAGGTGCTAGACACACATCTCCGATAGCATCGAGCTAAATGCATTCACGGAGTGATCCTATGAGAGGATCAACTATGAGGTGAATGTGGCTCCGATGAGGTCATGATTCTT
>ML846481.1:18269-29577 GCA_009831015.1 Picea engelmannii
GGTAGAAGAACATCAGTCCATTATTGAAAATGAAGTATGGGAAATTGTACCCAGACCTAAAGAAAAATCAGTGGTAACCTCAAAATGGGTATACAAGATCAAACATGCAGTAGACAAAAGCGTGGATAAATACAAAGAAAGATTTGTGGCCAGAGGATTCTACTAGAAGGAGGGAGAAGACTATGATGAAACCTTTGTTTCGGTGGCAAGGTATACCTCCATCAGAGCTATCATATCTCTTGCCGCTTCCATGGGATGGAATCTACACCAGATGGATGTAAAGACAACCTTCCTCAATGGAGCTATTGAAGAAGAAGTATATATTGAACAACCTCAAGTATTCGAGGTACATTACAAAGATACCCATGTTTGCAGATTGAATAAATCTCTATATGGACTCAAGCAAGCTCCAAGGGCTTGGTACGCCAGAATGGACAACTATTTAACAAGACTTGGTTTCTCCAAGAGTCATGCATATCCAAACCTTTATTACAAAGTCGTGGATAACACACTTGTGATTCTACTATTATATGTTGATGACCTATTCATAACAGGTGAAGAATATCTAATTATCCAGTGCAAGAAGGAACTAGCCTCTGAATTTGATATGAAGGATCTAGGTCTCATGCATTACTACTTGGGACTAGAAGTATGGCCAAAGCGTGGTGAAGTATTCCTTGGACAAGGAAAGTATGCAATAAATATCCTTTAGAAGTTTGGAATGATGGAATGTAAGTCCATGGACACTCCTATGAATGAAGATATAAGAAAGGTGAAAGTCCCAGATTTCGATCCAGTAGATCCATCTCTATATCGACAACTAATTGGATCATTGATGTATTTGGTAAATACTCGACCAGATATTTGCTTTGCTATAAATACATTAAGTCAGTTCCAGGTGGAACCTAGACAAGAGCATTGGATAGCTACAAAGCATGTCTTAAGATACATTCGTGGGACAATAAACTATGTCCTGAGATATACCGCATCCAGTGATATCCAACTTCATGGACTCACAGACTCTGATTGGGCAGGAAGTGCAGAAGATAGAAAGAGTACTTCAGGTATGTGTTTCAGCTTGGGCTCCGTTATGATATCTTGGGGCAGCAAAAAACAGAAGTCTATCGCACTCAGTACAACATAAGCAAAGTATATGGCATCTTGTGAAGCATGCACAGAAGCAGTATGGCTAAGGAAGTTAATCTCCGATTTATTTGATCAGACTCCAAAATCGACCATAATATATTGTGATAATCAAATTTGTATAAGATTATCCGAACATCCAGTGTTTCATGAAAGGTCGAAACACATCGAGATCAAATACTACTTTATTTGAGATAAAGTCCAGGAAGGAGAGGTAAAGCTCGAGTACATCTCCACTGATGAGCAGACAACAAATATCCTGACAAAACCTCTATCCAGAATCAAGTTTGCATATTTTCGAGAGAAGTTGGGGATCGTGGAAATAACTCCCTTAGATGAAAGGGAAGATTCTCCAAGCTAGGAGAAGGTATGTAAAAAGAATCTTGAAAAACATTTATTTTTTGTGATTTAAATAACTCTTTAGTTAGGAGGGAGCATTGAAAATATTATTTATCTTTGTAATTGAAAAATAGTCCAGATTGGACAGATGCTTTCCTGTTCGGCAAGTGGATTGAGATTTCTGACGGACAATGACTGATTTCTGATGTATCATAGAAATCGACTTCCCATTGTGGTTAACATGGGGAGTCGTCTAGGGATGTCTCTCTTCTTGAGGGTTACTCAAGAAGACTGACCCGCCTCGCCGGACAACGGTTTCTCATTGTAGTTAACATGAGGATTGGTCCATTTTGGAGGTTGATGCAGGACTGACATTCCTTAGAGTTACACATTCTCTCCAGGGTGCACTATGATTAGTGTAGGAGGAATGGCCCAGGGTGGGGAATGGTCCAGACAGTCATTCCTTATGGTTACACATTATCTCCAGGGTGCACCTTGATTGGTGTAGGAAGAATGGCCCAGGGTGGGGAATGGTCCAGGCTCAACAATTAGGGACAACTATTCCTTAGGGTTATACATTCTCTCTAGGGCACACTTTGGTTAGTGTAGGAGGAATGGCCCAGGGTGGGGAATGGTCCAGGGAAAACACTCCTTAGGGTTATGCATTCTCTCCAGTTGGCACTTTGATTAGTGTAGGAGGAATGGCCTAGGGTGAGGAGTGGTTCAGATACTCACATTCCTTAGGGTTTATACATTCTGTCCAGGGTGCACTTTGATAAGTGTAGGAAGAATGGCCCAGGGTGAGGAATGGTCCATGCTCAGAAATAAAAAACAATCCTTCCTCCTTGTTTGAGAAGAATGGGGCAGATAGCCCATTGCTAATATTATATACTGAGGGTAGATATTCTTTCATATCTCACAGACGTGAGTGAAAGATTGGCCCAGATGATTCAGTTTTATCATAACATTGTTTCTATGCAGGTTGCTATCAGATGTTTGTTATGAAGAATATATGACAGTAGATGTAAACTACTATGGTGGATATGTTCCACTATTCATGAGGCAGATATTCTTTCAGAATTCATAGATGTGAGTGAAAGATTGGCCTGGAGACAGTAGAGATATACTACTGTGGTGGATTTGTTCCACTGTTTGTGACTATGTGTCATGGTTTGAGTAGTTGCATACTACCTGAATAGAAGCAGGTGTGTTCTTTCAATTGATATTGTACTAGTTGTCATAGGAGATTATCCAATTGGATAATAATGATGGTGCTCGTGTTGCTACCAGTTGAATGATCTATTGTGCTCAATACCATACCTCCCTATCTAGGAGGGAGTGTTAATATTATGGTAGCTTCAGGAGGTATGAACCTCTATTGTGACCTATGACAAGATTAGAATCCTCCAGAAGGAAGCAAAGAAATGAAGCAAACCCTAGACAAGTTGTCGGCTGCAGAAATATATTTAATATGAATTTATTAATAGCCAGAAGGAGAAGTCGACCCCAATTAGACTTCCTAGACTACTATAAATACAGGGCACCAGTTCTCATTATTCACATCTCAACAGTTGTAGAGTGAACTAGATCTGCGCAGGTGTAGTTGCATCTTGTGCGCAAGTTTCTCGGAAGGTGTGCACTAGTCTCTGGGTGGGATCATCTTTTCAGCTTGGTTTCTATTCTTGTTTGGTGCATTAGCCTCTCTTGGCTATTGGATTGCTACCAGGATTCTCTTCTCAGTCAAGGTCAAGGTGCTCGGAGGGTGGCTTCGGCCTATGGTTGGGTGATGAGGGTATCGTCAATGGTAAAACGAGCACAATCTTTTATATTCTAACACTTCTCTCATCTCTCAATCTGCATATGACCACAACCATGATCTTGTGCTTAGCTAAAAAAACACTTGTCCAGAGATTTGGGACTTCAAAACTTTTAGCCAAGACTGGATCGATGGTCCTTTTCCTCTTTCACGATCAATGATCGAGATCTGCTTCGAGACTAAATGCTTCGTTAGTCTCAACTTCCCTCGCCTGCCTCCTCCCGGAATGCTTTTACCCGGAGTTGATGATCTGTCAATGTGTGTCCTCCCACAGATCAATGACTGCGAATCACTTCGGCTCTTCAGGCTTCAAAAGTTTAAAACTTCCCTCCTTCCCTTTCTCTCGGAGTGCTTTCACCCGAAGTCGACAATCCTTCGACGTGTGTCTTCTAGAATCAATGGTCGATAAGTACTTCGGACTTCGGGCCTTTGGGAGTTTTCGACCCAATGCAACCTGTCACATTTCCCCCCTCTAGAGTGCCCAGTTTCCGGATTGCACAATCTGTTGCCACCCAACGAAATAATGGAAGCGGACAAGTGGCCCAATCAAGAAGGTGCCACAGGTCGCGTTCTATCTAACTTTTAAATATTCCAAATGCTCAAACTTACTGACATGTGGTACACATCCCATGTGTCCTCGTCATCCCAGATGACGTCCGTAAGCCATGTCACTTCAATAATTCCAGGGTCCACATCACCTCTAGGTGACATCATCATGCCCCATCACTTCGACTCTTCGGGCTTCGGGACTTTTCATACTAGCACACTTCCAATCCTCCCAAACTCTGAATTCCTGAACTAGCCGATCTGTCGCCATGTGTCCTCCTGGATCGGATGGCTAAGATTCACTTCGGGTCTTCACCTGGAGTCCACGGATCTGCACCACGTGTCCTCCTTAATCTGACGGCTATGTTTTACTTCGGGTCTTCGGACTTCAAGAATCTCAAATTTAAAAAATTATCTGGCCCCATTGGATTTTATCCGAAGCCCTTGATTTGATGACGTGTGGCTCTCGACAGATCAATGGCTGAGATCCCTTCGGGTCTTTGAGTTTTAGAAATCTTAAACTTAAAACCACCTCGAAGTACATAGGATTCTGCCGCGTGTCCTCTTGAATCGGTCGATTGAGGCTTACTTCGGGCCTTCACCCGAAATCCACAGATTTACGCCACGTTTCTTCTGGATTAGATGGCCCCGATTCACCTTGGATGATCCGACGCTTGATATTTTCTCCAGACGATCTGGCGACTGAGATCTATTTCGGATGATCGTACGATTGAGATTTACTTCAGCTCTCCTGCTCTCTGGGCTTCGAGAGTTTCAAATCTCAACTGAAAACCTCTTGAACAGATTTCTCCAGAGTTACTGATCCACTGACATGTACCTCTTGGTGATCGACGGTTAGGATCTACTTCGACTATTTCACCTCCTCCTCGTCCACAAACTTTCAGAGTGTGGATCTCACGCCACTTGTCTCTTCAATCTAATGATCCTGTATCTCTCTTGCTCCTACAGTGGCGATCACTCCCGAATTCGAAGGGGATGGTCACGATCCTTCAAACCCCTTACAATGGGTCTCTGATGATCTAACTCCTACATAGATTCTACAACGCCATTCCTCCTGAGATTTTCAACTTCACGGCCAGAGTTCGATCTCGACCATGAGACTCTGACCAACAGACCCGACCCATACCGGCCCGGTGTTTCAACCGGAGGCTCTGATACCAATCTGTAACATCCCTAGCCACCCACAGGCTGGGGTATGCTACCTGAAATCCCACCCTTGGACTTATTTCTCTTACAGATAGCTTTTTGAAATATAAGGATGCATAAAAGAAAAGATTTAAAGTCATGCACACCAATATCCAACAAGCATGCATAATCTAATATTTAGTTAGATGATAATTAAAATACACAACGAAATACATTCATACACAGATAATAATATCACAACAAAGATCACTTATCTTTATGAAAAGGAAACAACAACTGGATGAAGACTAAGGACGTTCCACCCAACCGTAGAGACCACTATTCCAAATCTCAGCAACAGTGTCACCCCATAGCCAGGGCTATGAATCCACAAGGACGTTTCCAGAGTGTACTTGGCTTCCCAAACCAATCAACACTCAAGCTCACATGCTTCCCAACACCCACAACAATCCATGTACCCAACTCTCTTGTACCCAACTTGCACCACCCGAGAGAACGAACCTCCACCCTTCTCTGCCACACAGTCCCTCAGGCAACCCTTCTCCTTATTCGGGCCTCCAGTGCAACTGGTCCAGAATTCAATGTTGGAACTCTTAGGACTTGCAGGTGTGAGAAACACGGGACACATGCCAATGCATCTGAGACATGCAGGCCTCAAGTCACGGCTGGATCACACTATCGACTACTGCAACCAACTATCCCGTGGCTAATATTCAACAGTTCGGTTCCCTTTCCCAAGCTAAGACTCAAGTGAGGATGGATCATTGGGTGGGTAGGTGAGTGCATGAAAGTGCATGAGGGAAATGAATGATCGTACAATAAATCAACGAATAGGCCATCAGTCCCAACCCCCCCATCAGACCATAGGCAGGTTCAAGTAACTTCGTGGGGAAATCAAGAACCTCCTGGCCTTCCCCAAGAAGATCACGTAATCGATCCCCCTCCCTTAAGAAAAAAGGTAATTAACATAATAATACACATTTAGCCCCTCAAGTCCCCTCTCTTGTGGAATCATAGCCCCCTATAATTCTAGTCCTTGTCCATCTAGAAGCCAACAATGTGTTTATTATTAATAATTATCAAAACATTACATTTCTTGGGCATACTGGCCCTTTAATAATTGTTTGGGCACCCAGGCGTCTCAACATTGTAACAATACATTATTTAAAATGGGGGTTCAAAACCTGGGGTGTTATAGAATGCCCCTTTCTTTGTATTTGCATTTTCATAACTAAAGAAAAGAGATAAGATCATAGGCCTCACCTTCTAGCTAGGTTTTCTCCTGTTATGATTTTTCCAAGATACATCTTGTGTTTATTTTTGTGGATGCTATGTTCTTTTGCTCATTTATTTCATTTTGTATTTCAATTATTTTCATAAATATGAGTAATAAGCTAGTAATGATTAATATGGGATCTAGGGAAATAATTGATATAATCTAAGATTTTGTAATATTATAAGATCTTTTGTGATGAAATGTTCTAGTGGAATATCCACGTAAGTTTACAGATCATATAGGTATAAGAGAAATTTTGTTTGGGGTATTTGTGGAAAGTTGTAGGGTTTAGGAATTGGCTCAAGAAGGAAGTTGCATAACCCTAGCCATGGTTGATAAGTCTATTCATAACAATCCTCTAGATGGAGTGAAAGAAATATTTTTGAGGCTAGAAGAGCAATTTGTTGATATCTCCCGCAACATGGCCCTCCTTGTGCCAACTCTAGAAAACAAGTTCAGACCTTTCGGGGAGGTTGGTGGCTCTAAATCAGAAGCTGGATTTGATGAGAAATTGGGAGATAGTGAAGACCCACAAAAAGAGTTGAGAAAATAGCTCGATAAAGAGAAACCAAGTTCCAGTGCCATCACTCCTTCACAACCTCTATTCAAAATGGAAGCAAAACTGGATATCAAACCCTATCAAGGTGGGATCAATGTTGTTAAGTTGAATGATTGGTTGCAATCGTTAGAAGTGTATTTCAATGTATACAATATAGATGAAGAGCATACAATTTCATTTTCCGATTGAAATTAGAGGGTTGTGCACTAACTTGGTGGGAAACCAACATGGAGACACTTAGGCTAGAGGGTGATCCACTAATAACCAAGTGGGAGGATTTTAAAGCCCTCATCATGTCCTAGTTATACCCTATTGGATATGTAGAGGACCAGTGGATGCATTGGAATCACTTCAGACAGAGGCAAGATAAGAGTGTGCAAGAGTACACCACTGAATTTGGGAAGATGGCGATCATGTTGGGTATCTCTCCCAAGAACCCAAATGTACTCCTTCAGTATCTAGGGGGTCTACATAGTCATTTGTGAAAGCAAGCGATGCTCTTCATGAGGCCTATGTGAAAGCAAAATACATGGAGAACACATGCCATAAGAAAGGGAAACCAAGTGGTTTAAAATAGAAATACTACTGAAATTGTTCTGAGGGAAAGAAGAAGTGGAAAAGAAAAGACATGAAGACAACAACCACTGCAACCATTGCAATATCGATGCTCACACCGAAGATAAGTGTTGGAAGGTACATCTAAAGTTGAATCCAAATAACCGTAAGAAGGATGCTAAGAAGAAGAAACTATTAGTCATGGATTCAAGCAATCGAGTAGAGAGTAGCTCATATGTGGATGATAAGATTTTCTACACTTCAATGTAGAAGGAGGTGAATTTGAGTAGCCATCATCATAAGGAGATGATTTTATCAGCAATATTGGGTTAGAGGTTCATGATCATCCAAGCCCATATCCATTAGAATGGGTGAATAATGATGCATAGATAAAAATCACTAAACAATGTAAGATCAAATTTGCTATAAGTGAAAATTTTATCGATGAACTGGAGTTAGATATAGTACTCCTTGACGTATGAGGTGTAGTGTTTGGAAGCCCCTACATGTATATAAGGGATGTGATATTCATGCAAAGAGAAAAATTTTACTACCTAATCAAGGATGGGAGGTCTTACATCATCAATGCACATAAATGTAAATCGGAGATTTCTCTGGTAAGTGCTAACCAAGCCAAAAAGTTGATCATTTCTAGTCAAAAGTATGTATTTCTTTTCTTAAGAGAGAATCAACTAAGGGAGTAATATGTAAGAGTAAAGGCATCCTTGAAGGGATGTACTAAAGAATATAAATAACAATTGGATGAGTTTTTGTAGGCACATAGAGGAGTGTTCTGAAATCCAAAAGGGTTACCTCCTAAGAGGGAAGTGGAGCATGAGATACACTTGTTGTTTGACTCCCCATTTCCAAATATTGGGTTGTATAGACAATCTGTTTTGGAAGTAGATGAAGCGAAGAAACAATTGTAGCAACTATTGGAGCAGGGAGTAATTCAACCAATTACTCGACCTTGTGGGTCACTCATCATCATAATACCCAAGAAGGATGGGACTTGGTGAAAGTGTATCGACTACAAAACATTGAACAAGATCACACTCAAGAATTAGTACTCTCTACCTAGGATCAATCATTTGTTAGACCAGTTGCAACATGCCAAGTACTTCACAAAGTTGGATCTCAAATCGAGATACCACTATGTATGCGCTAAAGAAGAAGACATCTGGAAGACCAACTTGAAGACAAGGTAAGGTTTATATGAATGGTCGGTTATGCCTTTTGGTTTGTGTAATGTACCAACTACTTTTATGTGATTGATGAATGATGTATTGCATCCATATTTAGATTCATTTGTAATAGTGTATTTGGATGACATATTGGTTCATAGCTCTACCTCATAGGCGCACATATCACATCTCGTGCAGGTGTTAGATACTTTTAAAAAACATCAATTGTTGGCAAACTTCAAGAAATGTGAGTTTGTTCAACAATCATTGGTGTATTTGGGGTACATGATCAATGGATTGAACTCAAGATAGATCCCACAAATATGGAGGTCATCATGAAGTGGCAAGTTCTTATTAATGTCACTGAAGTTATGATATTTTTTGGGGAATCACAATATCTATGTAAGTTCATAACATCCTTTTTAGTGATAGTTGTACCACTCCATGCGATAATAGAAAGTGGTAAAGTTTCCAGTGGGGAAATAATCAACATAAATCTTTTAACGAGATGAAATGAATGATTAGTACTCAAGCACAATTTCTCACATTGCCTAACTTGTAAACGCCTTTCAAAGTGGAGATAGGTGCAAGTGGGTATGCTATGGGAGCGGTTTTAATGCAAGGTAAGATGATATGCTATCATTATGAAATGTTTCATGGGGGAGTCCTAAACTACCCTGCCTATGATAAGGACTCTATGCTTTGGTTCAAGCTATTAATAAGTGGAAGTACTATTTGATGGGCAAGGAAACCATTAACCACACTAATCGCTAGCCACTATAGTATTTTCATGCCCATAGTAAGGTTCAACAAACCAGGCATTACAAGTGGATGGGGTTTTTGCAAAAATTTCTTCTAGTCATCAAATATAAGAAGGGAAACACTAAGAAGTTGGAAAACATGTTTTCAATACTATCCACATCTAAGATTACAACTTTGGGAACTCTTATGCACATGGAGCTTTTTTCTCATGATGCATACAAATAGGCATACATAGAAGATGAGTACTTTAAATAGGTATTTCAATAGATACAATGCCAAATTCATGTAGAAGAAGGTGACGATAAGGCTAACTGACATCTCCAGAGTGATTTTCTTTACAATCTAGACATGCTTTGTGTCCCTAAAGGTGAAATATTGCATCTTATCAGAGAGGTTCACACCTCAAAGGTTGTAGGAAATTTTGGTGTTGGGAAGACAATTTCCAACCTACAAAGCTATCTGTATTGGCCCATAATGCAAGAAGATGTAGCACTGTATATTAAAGGATGCATGCTTTGTTGTACAAACAAGCCCAATAATAGAAATGAAGGCCTATACCATCCCTTACATGTACCTACTTGACCTTGGGAACTCATTTCCATGGACTTTGTGGGTGGTTTTCCAACAACTAGGAAGGGACATGACTATTTTTTTGTGGTAGTTGATAGGTTCAACAAGATGTGCATTTTCATGCGTTGTAAAAAGGCCATTGAAGGACAAGAAACAAGAAACATTCTCTTTTAATAGATATGGGTGCACTTTGGGATACCAGGAAGCATAATCTCAGACAGGGATACCATATTTCTTAGTGCCTTTTGGGATACACTTGGGGAGAACATGGACACTAAGTTGAAGAGATATAGAGCATTCCATCCATAGACAGATGGGTAAATAGAAGTAGTCAACAGGAATTTGGTACAAATTTTGAGAGGTTACAATCATAAGCATACAAAGACTTGGGATGAAAATACAATCTACATTCAACCCTCTTATAAAAGAGTAGTCCATACTTCTAACAATAAGTCCCCTTTTGAAACTTGCTTTGGGTATTTGCCACCTTCTCCCTTGGATGTTGTCTATGGACAACAAGGAGGAGGGAGGGAAGACATCACAAGAGAATAGTTGAAAGTAGATAAGTTTTTTGAAAAGATTAGGTAGATCCATTTGCAAGTATAGGAGATGATAAATAAGTCACAGGAAAGGTACAAGACATGAAATGATCAAGACGCAAATAAATCATTCATAGTAGGAGAAAAAAATTGGTTACAACTTAAAAAGGAAATACTACAATGTCCATGTATGAAGATCAAGGCTCTGTGGTATGGTTCTTTTGAGGTATTGAAGAAGGTGGGTGATAACGCCTAGAAACTCATTCTAGCCCCATACATGTTCATTTACTCAGTACTGAATGTGGAGAATTTGAAACTCTATGAGCCTAATATGTTGGATAGAGAAACTAAGGAGAAGGTCCTACCTAGCATAGAGGACTTAGCACCAGAAGCTCATGAAGAGTTGGTAGAAGATACAATTTTGTAGAAGAATTCCAAAACTAGTAGATAGGGAAACATGAACTTTGGTAGATTGGGTTGAAAGGACACCTTCCAGGGAAGGAAAAATGGTACTCCAAGAAGAAGGTAGAGGAAAAGTTTCCTCACCTCATTCAGTAAAATATTTTGGAGACCAAAAGCCTCCCAAAGTGGGCAGGTATGATCTATAATGGATCATTATATAATTTTTTTATCTATCTCGGTAATTTTTGGGTGGAAAATTTGGAGGAATTGGCTTGCAGGGCCTATTTTAGTGGTAGGTCCTGGTTTAAAGATTTGGGGTCTGGAACCTTCTAGAGCCATTTTGAGGCATCAAATGACATTTTTGGGGTCAAAACTCTATGTTCATGGCTCATTATCCCTTGATTTTGTCCTACACATTGAGACCTTTCCAATGGTGCAAATATCACCTTA
>ML846482.1:0-22538 GCA_009831015.1 Picea engelmannii
TTTTCTCCTAGTAAGTTTCCCACCAATTTTTGACATGGGGGAGAGCCTTAAGGAGTGCTAAGGTGATTTTTTCACTGTCGGAAAAATTGTGAACAGAGAAATAACCTTCTAACAGATTCAACCATTTTTCTAAGGCATTTGTGTCTATCTAACCTTCAAATATGAGAATATAAAAATTGACTTGTACCTTGAAAGGAGAGGTGCTTGCAAAGTGACCACTTGATGAAGACATGTTTGCTGTTATCGGAAGGTGTTGAAGGATGTGGGAAAAATTCTCCATCGTGTCGTCCCTCTGTCGCGTGAGAGCTTGCTCAAGCAACAGATTAATAGAATCTTTTGCTCCATCATTTTTATTTTCTTCCACCATGGAGGGTTTATTGGGAGTATGAGAGCGATTTTCCTCAAGAGAGATAAGTTCGAGAAGAAATTTTCTATACTCGTACCTCATCGGGGACACACATTTAAAAAAACGATCAAGAGCAGCCTGCTTTGATACCACTGATCAAGATTATTTTCTTCACAAAATGAGTGCGGAGATATAATAAATAAATGTACATAGATATATCATATATCCAATAATATAACATAGATATATCAGAGATATAACCATAAACACAGAGATAGAGTAATACAAAATTTTTATTAATGAGTGAAATGTACAAAACTATAGAAATACAGAGTGAAAGACTCGCTAGAATGTTGACAGCTTATCTCTGATAAGAGATGTGACGGATATCCACATTCGCAAGAAGATGATTGTTAAATGAGGCTCCAAAGGCACTTTTAAAATAAATAAAATCCAAAACTCTAACACTGGAAGATGAAAAGCCAACATTGTGGACCCCGTTTTGGGTAGTTTGGTGTATCAACTTCCCGACGGCGTAACTTTGGCATTCCATCCTCGTTTGGGACGAACAATAGCTTGTTGGAAAGGTATTGATGAGGATATTCATTTTGGGGGCTCAATGAAATATTTCATCCATCATTGATCTACCCAATCATGAAAATACTTCATTTAGGCCCTCAAAATGGCCCCATAAGTTTAAGAACCGAAAAACTGCTAAAAATAGTAAATTGCCATAAGACTGTTTTGAGCCAATTAGAATAGGTGGATGGCCACCAATATCCACTTGGATCAATCCTAAATCCATAGGAGTCAATGTTCTAGATTGTTTTTTTCTCGTGGGAGAGGGAAAAGTGTTTGTTGAATCTGCATCTTGATGAGTTGCAGGCCTTGTTGGAGAAGTTGTGATGCTTAGCTTGTTGAAGGTTGTCACGGACATGTGGCCGAAAGGGTTGGAACTTTTTAACTAATCCATCTACATGAGATGACTATGTGCAGACGAAATCCTTGTTATTTTCTTCAATCTTTTCAACCTGCTTCTACTAGACATAAGGTGCTTTGACTGAGGCTACAATGATTGCAGTGTTCTTATATTCACCTTTTGAACAGATTGTGAAGAAGTTGAATTTTGTAGTATGAGAGACTACCTTGTGGAACTGTTTAGGTGGGACAATAGTCAGAACTACCTCTAGTATCCTGTAGATATGACCCCTAGAGTAACAATGACACTATAGGGTTGAGACTCATAAATAACATGGTGCTTCCACACATATGGCTGGCCCAAAAGAACATCATAGACATCCAGTGGGGAAACATCACATAATACCTCATCCTTGAAGGGATGGATACGGTATGTTAATGAGAACTATTGTATGACACGAAGATCTTGTCCCCAGCAAAGCCACCCGATGTTTTGTGGTTGTGGGTGTGGTGTTGTCGACAATCCCAACTATTTGACGACCTCTGCTGAGATGAGGTTATTTTGGCTTCCGCTATCAACAATAAAATATAGTGGAGTCACATTCACCCACATATGTGAATGAAAAAGGCCTTCCCCCTCTTCAGTATCTATTGGTTCTTCTGGTTGAATTATTGCGGTCATGACAGTAGCAGTCGGGTCTGCGTCGATAATATGTATTTTCCCTTTATTTTCTGCATCATATTCTGAATCAGGATTTGGCTCCTTGTCTTTGATCTCAGCCACCAATGATTGTTTTGAATGACATTTATTAGTGTTGTGCCAGGGGATTTTGTGGAAATTGCACCACTTTCCATTGTCCTTCATATTTCCATTACCCTTATTTTCATGTGGCTTGGATTGGTTTTTTGAAGGTTGGTTGTAAGGGTCATCTTTACCATTCTTTGGTTGTTGCAGATTTGTAGACCCAAACTCTCACTTGTTCTGGTGCTTAAATTTCTGCTTGATTTTAACATCATGTCGATAAGAAACACCTAGTGATGAGATGTCCAGAAAATCCATTTCAGTTTGGATGTATCTATGTAGAGCCCCACGGGATTTCAGAACCAAATATCTCTTGGAGTCTTTGATACCTAGCTTGGTGTGCAAGTTATGGAAGGTATTGGTGAAATCTGTCACTTCTTGGCCCCTCTCTTGACGCAGTGTAGTCCATCTCATGTATTGGTCATCATAGTTACCAACATGGTAATATTATTTTTTTACCGTATCCACAAAAAAATAACAAGTGGGCTCGGCCCCATATATTCCATACTCCTCTGTGGAACTTTTCTCCCAGTAAGTTTCCCACCAATGTTTGACATGGGGGAGAACCTTATGGATTTCAAAGGTGATATTTTCCCTGTCGTAAATATTGTGAACAAAGAAATAACCTTCTAGTAGATTTAAACATTTTTCTAGGGAATTCACATCTATTTGACCGTTAAATATGGGAATATAAAAAATGAATTGTACCTTGAAAGGAGAGGTGCTTGCAAGGTGGTCTTTTGATGAAGGCGTTCATGTTATTATTGGAAGGCGTTGAACGATGTGGGAAAAATTCTCCATCATTTCATCCCTCTATCGCGTGAGAGCTTTCTCAAGCAACATATTAATAAAATCTTTTGCTCTGTCGTTTATCTTTTATTTCGCCAAGGAGGGTTTCTTTGGCATACGAGAGAGATCATCTCCAATAGATACAAGATTGAGACCCAACTTGCTATACTCAGACCTCGTCAAGGACATGCACTGAAAAAATGATCAAGAGCATCCTGCTCTGATAACATTGATCCAGATTATTTTCATCACAAAATGAGAGAAGATATATAATAAATAAATGTACATAGATATATCATATATCCAATAATATAACATATATATATCATATATATAACCATAAGCGCAAAGATACAGTAATATGCAATTTCTATTAATGAGGGAAATAAAAAAAAACTGTAGAAATACATAGTGAAAGATTTGCTAGAATGGTGGAAGCTTATCTCTGAGAAGAGATGTGACGACTACTCATATTCACAAGAAGATGATTATTACAATAAGGCTCCAAACAAATTTTTAACATAAATAAAATCCAAAACCCTAACCCCTAAAGATGAAAATCCAATAGTTTTGTGGACCCTGTTTTGGGTAGTTTGGTGTATAAACTTCCCAGGGGTGTAACTTTGGCTTACGATCTCCATTTAGGGTGAACGATATCTCGTTGGAAAGGTATAGATGAGGAGATTCATTTTGGGGACTCAATAATATCCTTGGGGTTCTATTTGACATTCCAAATCATGAAAAGACTTCATTTAGGCCCTCAAAATGGCCTCAAAATGGCCCCGAAAGTTTAGGAACTTAAAACTGCTAAAAATAGTAAATTGCCAGAATACTGATTTTATCCAGTTGGAATAGGTGGGTGGCCACCTATATCCAGCTAGATCAATCCTCCCTCTTTAGTAAGAAATGGTATCCATTGCATTGAGTGCTCATAGGAGAGGGAAAAGTGTTTGTTGAATATGCATCTTGATGAGCTGCTTGTCTTGCTAGAGAAGTTGCGATTCTTAGCTTGTTGAAGGTTGTCACGAACCTGTGGATGGAAGGATTGGACCATTTTAACCAGTCTAGATACATGAGATGAATGTGTACAGAAGGAATCTTTGCACTTTTCTTCAATATTATCGACCTGCTTTTGTTGGAGAGAAGGTGCTTGGACTGAGGTTGCAGTGGTTGCGGTGTTCTTTTGTTCACCTTCTGAACAGATTGTGAAGAAATTCAATTGTGTAGTATGAGATACTACCTTGCGGCATTATTTAGGTGGGAAAGTAGTTGGAACTACCTATGGTATCCTATAGAGATGACCCCAAGAGTTAAAAATCACACTACGGGGTCAAGACTCATAATTAGCATGGTCCTTCCACATATATGGTTGGCCCAAAAGAACATCACAAACATCCAGAAGGGAAACATGAAAAAATACCTCATCCTTGAAGGGTTGGATGTTGTATGACAATCGACACTATTGGTTGACACAAAGATCTTGTCCCTGGATAATCCACCCGATGTTGTATGGCTACAAGTGTGGTCTTGTCGACAATCCCAACTGTTTGACGACCTTTGTTGAGATTAGGTTCTTATAGATTCCTCTATCAACAATAAAATGCAGCAAGGTCCCCTTAACCCACATCTCTGAATGAAAAAGGTGCTCCCCATATTCAATATTTTTTGGTTCTTCTAGTTGAATTTTTGAGGTCGTGATAGTAGCATTGGAGTCTACATCAATAATCTGTCTTTTCCCATTATTTTCTGCATCAGATTCTGAATCAGGGTTCGAATCCTTATCTTTGATCTTGGCCACCAATGATTGTTTTGAGCGACATTCATCAYGTGTTGTGCCAGGGGATTTTGTAGAAATCGCACCACTTTCTAGTGTCCTTCTTCATTTTTTCRTTACTGTTAGGGACTTAACCCCTCATGTAGGTAGAATAATATATTTCCATGTAATAAAGGTCAATATTAATAAGGCCTAGAAATAAGGAAGAATAAGTCCAATGTAAGAAGACCTAATAGAAGCTTCCACTTCTAGAAGGATATTCCTCTAGATGGTTCTTTTGATACACACATTTAGTATAAATAGGAGTCAAGGGTATGAGAACTTTTTTCTTGGATATTATTGTAATAGAGCTCTACTCTGCTGGAGGTTGCCCCCTCGAAGAGGCAAGTGAACATTGCTCTCGGTAATTAAAGTGTTATTTCTGGTGTTATTTTGTTATCATTTAGGTATTATCGTGGTGTTTTTCCGGTTATATTGTTGTTCATCTACCATTTATCGCTATTTATTTATGTTCTACATAATTTTTATATCTGGAATATTACAAGTGGTATCAGAGCACCTTCCTCGGCAGAAAATTGTGGGTTAAATTTTTTAAGGGTAGAGACGTATTCTGGCGTCTTCAAACTACAGAGATCTGTTGTTACACGCATAAAACCACGGTCGGGGATTCATACACGTGGGAAATACAAGTGGTACTTAAGATCACATCTTTTGACCACCCTTTTAACCCCTATTGGTACCCCTTTGAGTGGTAGCACATCAGACAACACCTATCTACGGATCGGCCTAGATCTCCTGAAGCCTTCCATAGATAACCTGATCGGTCGCCTGACTGCTATAGTGCCACCAAGAACAACACCCAGGAATATACTCTCTAGTACCTAGGTAGTCAGGTAGTATGGCTAAGGGTACGATCTAGCCTCCTTAGTTGGTGCCCTGAGATATTGAGTCAAGTACTACTGTTGGACCCCTCACGTATATCATAGAGCTATAGCACAGGGAAAAACCTTGTCTGTAGAACCCTTGAATACCTAACCCTTGGGACAGAAACAAAAATAGAATAGACAAGATCTATTGCGGCACAACTGTGTCTCCAGCATTTGAGTTGTGAAATTACTACACATTTCTTCCTGTTAAGCATTTGGACATTTCATCACTGCAGTATTCTTCAGATTGGAGTATAACTCTGCAGGAGACATCCAATGGGGAAAAATCACATAATACCTCATCCTTGAAGGGTTGGATGTAGTATGACAATCGACATTGTTGGTTGACACAGAGATCTTGTACCTGGAGAAGTTACCCAATGTTTTATGGTTGCGGGTGTGGTGTTGTTGACAATCCCAATTGTTTTAAGACCTCTGATGAGATGAGGTTATTCTGGCTTACAATATCAACAATAAAATGCAGCAGGGTCCCCTTCACCCACATATGTGAATGAAAAAGGCATTCCCCCTCTTCATTATCTCCTGGTTCTTCTGGTTGAATTGTTGCGGTCACGACAGTAGCAGTGGGGTCTACATTGATAATTTGTCTTTTCCCATTATTTTCTGCATCATATTTTGAATCAGGGTTCGACTCCTATCTTTGATATCAGCCACTAATGATTGTTTTGAGCGACATTCATCAGTGTTATTCCATGGGTTTTTTGGAAATCGCACCACTTTCCATTTTCCTTATTCGTCTTTCTGTTACCCTTCTTTTCATGTGACTTGGATTGGTTTTATGAAGGCTGGTTGTTAGGGTCGTCTTTACCATTCTTTGGTTGTTACGGATTTGGAGACCCAAACTCTCGCTTGTTCTGGTGCTTAAATTTCTGCTCGATTTTAACAACATATCGATTAGCAGCACCCAAAGATGAGATGTCTAGAAAATCCATTTCAGTTTGGATGTAATTGTGTAGAGCCCCACGGTATTTCAGAACCAAATTTCACTCGAATTCTTCGATATTGATCTTGGTGCACAAGTTAAGGAAGGTATTGGTGAACTACGACATTGCTTGGCCCCTCTCTTGACGCAACGTTGTCCATCACATGTATTGGTTGTCATAGTTACCAACAAAGAAATATCGTTCCTTGATTGTATCCAAAAAAAATACCAATTGGGCTCAACCCTATATATTCCAGATTCCTCTATGGACCTTTTTTTCTAGTAAGTTTCCCACCAATGTTTGACATGGGGGAGAGCCTTAAGGAGTGCGAAGGTGATATTTTCCCTGTCGAAAAATTTATGAACATAGAATAATCCTTCTAGCATATTTAACCAATTTTATAGGGCACCCACATCTATCTTATTGTCCTCAAGAGAGACAAGCTCGAGACCCAACTTGCTATACTCGGACCTCGTCGAGGACATGCACTGAAAAAAATGATCAAGAGGAACGTGCTTTGATACCACTGATCTGGATTATTTTTGGCACGAAATGAGGGCGGAGATATAATAAATAAATGTATAGAGATATATCATATATCCAATAATATAACAGAGATATATCAGATATGTAACCATAAACAAAAAGATAGAGTAATACACAATTTCTACTAATGAGCGAAATGTACAAAACTGTAGAAATACAAAGTGAAAGACTCACTAGAATGGTGGCAGCTTAGATCTGAGAATAGATGTGATGGATAATCACATTCACAAGAATACGATTGTTACAATGAGGCTCCAAAGTCCTTTTTAACATAAATAAAATCCAAAACCCTAACCCCGGAAGATGAAAAGCCAACAATTTTGTGGACCATGTTTTCGACAGTTTGGTGTATCAACTTCCCGGGGGCGTAATTTTGGCATATGATCTCGATTTGGGATGCACGATAGCTTGTTGGAAAGGTAATGGTGAGGAGATTCATTTTGGGGGATCATTCAAATCGAATGGCTATCATTGAGGTTCTTGATTGCGAAAATACTTCATTTAGGCCCTCAAAATGGCCCCGGAAGTTTAGGAACCGAAAAACTGCTAAAAATAGTAAATTCTTAGAAGACTATTTTGATCCAGTTGGAATAGGTAGGTGGCCATCGATATCCACCTCGATTAATCCTCCCTCCTTAGGAAGCAATGGTGTCCATTGTGTTGAGTTCTCGTGGGAGAGGGAAAAGTGTTTGTTGAATCTGCATCTTGATGAGCTGCTTGCCTTGCTGGAGAAGTTTTGTTGCTTAGCTTATTGAAGGTTGTCACGAACCTGTGGTTGGAAGGGTTGGCCCTTTTTAACCAGTCTGGATACATGAGATGACTGTGTGTAGAAGGAATCCTTGTTCTTTTATTCAATCTTGTCGACCTGCTTCTACTGGACAGAAGGTGCTTGGATTGAGGCTGCAGTGGTTGTGGTGTTTGTTTGTTCACCTTTTGAACAGATTGTGAAGACGTTGAATTTTGTAGTATGAGATACTACCTTGCGGCATTGTTTAGGTGGGGTAGTAGTTGGAACTACCTCTGGTATCCTATAGAGATGACCCTCCAAAGTAACAATGACACTACAGGGTCGAGACTCATAAATAACATGGTGCTTCCACATATATGGTTGGCCCAAAAGAACATCACAGACATCCAGCGGGGCAACATCACATAATACCTCATCCTTCAAGGTATAATTGTCATATGAAAATCGAAATTGTTGGCTGACATGAATATCTCATCCATGGTGAAGCCACCCAATGTTATATGGTTGCGGGTGTTGTATTGTCGACAATCCCAATTGTTTGACGACCTCTGCTTACATGAGGTTTTTCTAGCTTCTACTATCAACAATAAAATGCAGTGGTTCCCCTTCACCCACATATATGAATGAAAAATGTGCTCCCCCTGTTCAGGATCTATTGGTTCTTCTAGTTGAATTGTTGCAGTCGCAATAGTAGCAGTGGGGTCTGCATCGATAATCTTTCTTTTCCCATTATTTTCTAAATCATATTCTGAATCAGGGTTCGGATCCTTGTCTTTGATCTCAACCACCAATGATTGTTTTGAGTGACATTCATTAGTTTTGTGCCAGGGGATTTTGTGGAAATCGCACCACTTTCCAGTGTCCTTCTTCTTCTTTCCGTTACCCTTCTTTTCATATGGATTGGATTGGTTTTTTGAAGGCTAGTTGTTAAGGCCATCTTCACCATTATTTGGTTTTTGTGGATTTGCAGACCCGAACTCTCACTTGTTCTGGTGCTTAAATTTCTGCTCGATTTTAACAACATATCGATAAGAAACACCCAGTGATGAGATGTCCAGAAAATCCATTTCAGTTTGGATGTATCTGTGTATCACCCCACGGTATTTTAGAACCAAATGTCGCTCAGAGTCTTTGATACATAGCTTGGTGTGAAAGGTATGGAAGGTATTGGTGAACTCTAACACTGCTTGGCCCCTCTCTTGATGCAACATGGTCCATATCATGTATTGTTCTTCATAGTTACCAACAGGGTAATATTGTTCCTTGACCACATCCACAAAACAATCCCAAGTGTGCTCGACCCCATATATTCTAGACTCTTTTGTGGAACTTTTCTCCCAGTAAGTTTCCCATCAATTTTTGACATGAGGGAGAGTTTTAAGGAGTGTGAAGGTGATCTTTTCCTTGCTAGAAAAGTTGTGAATAGAGACATAACCTTCTAGCAGATTTAACCATTTTTCTAGGGCATCCCCATCTATCTGACCTTCAAATACAGGAATATCAAAATTGACTTGTACCTTGAAAGGAGGGGTTCTTGAAAAGTGGCTTCTTGATAAATACGTGCATATTTTTATCGAAAGGCATTGAAGGATGTGGGAAAAATCCTCCATTTCGTCCCTCTATTGCGTGAGAGCTTGCTTAAGCAACATATCAATAGAATATGTTGCTCCGTCATTTTTATTTTCTTCCACCGTGAAGGGTTTCTTGGGTGTTCTAGAGAATTTTCCTCAAGAGAGACAAGATAGAGACCCAACTTTCTATACTCGGACCTCATCGAGGACATGCACTAGAAAAACGATCAAGAGCAGCCTGTTGTGATACCATTGATCCAGATTATTTTCGGTACGAAATGAGAGCGGAGATATAATAAAGAAATGTACAGAGATATATCAGATATCCAATAATATAATACAGATATATCAGAGATATAACCATAAACATAGAGATACAGTAATACACAATTTCTATTAATGAGAGAAATGTACAAAACTGTAGAAATAAAGAGTGAAAGACTCGCTAGATTGGTGGCATATTATCTCTAAGAAGTGATGTGACGACTAATAACATTTGTAAGAATATGATTGTTAAAATGAGGCTCCAAAGGAATTTTTAACATAAAGAAAATCCAAATACCTAACCCCGGAAGATGAAAATTCAGCAGTTTTGTGGACCCTGTTTTTGGTAGTTTGGTGTATCAACTTCCCAGGGGTGTAACTTTGGAATATGATCTCCGTTTGGGGAACACGATAGCTTGTTGGAAATGTATCAATGAGGAGATTCATTTTGGGGGCTCAATCAAAACTATTGATTATAATTGAGGTGTCTGGTCGTGAAAAGACTTCATTTAGGCCCTCAAAATGGCCTCGAAAGTTTAGTAACCGAAAAACTGCTAAAAATAGTAAATTGCTAGAAGAATGTTTTGAGCCAGTTGGAATAGGTGTGTGGCCACCAATATCCACCTGGATTAGTAGACCACCCACAAAATCCATGGAAATGCTTCCCCAAGGTCGAGTGGGTATAGGTAAGGGATGGTATAGACCTTGATTTCTATTATTGGGCTTACGGGTAAAACAAAATATGCATCCTATAATATATTATGCTACATATTCTTGCGTTCTGGGCTAGTACATATACCTTTTTAAGTTAGCAATTGTCTTCCCAACACCAAAATTTCTTGCAACCTTGGAGGTGTGAGCCTCTATGATAAGCTACAATATTTCACCTTTAGGAACATAGAGCTTATCTAGCTTGTATAGTAACCCATTCTAGAGATGATAGTCAGCCTTACTGTCACCTTCTTCTACATGAATTTGGCCCTATAGTTGTTGAAACACCTCCTTGAATTCCTCATATTTTTTGTATGTCACTTTGTATGCATCATGGTTAAAAGGCTCAATGTGCATAAGAGTTCCCAAAGTTGTAATGTTGGATGCAATTGGCCTTGAAAGCATGTCTGCTAACTTATTAGTGTTTCCCTTCTTATACTTGATGACTAGATGAAATTGCTGCAAAAACCCCATTCACCTGTAATATCTAGTTTTTTTAAGCTTACTCTGAGCCTACAAATACTATAGTGGATGGTGATCTGTGTGGATAATGGTTTCCTTGTCCATGAGATAGTGCTCCCACTTCTTAACTGCTTGAACCAGGGCATAGATTTCCTTATCATATGTAGGGTAGTTCAAAACTCCCCCATGAAACATCTCATAATGATAGCATATTGGCTTAACTCCTTGCATCAAAATTGCTCCCATATCATACCCACTTGCATTAGTCTCCACTTCAAAGGGATTTTGCAATTTAGGCAATGTGAGAATTGATTCTTGATTTATCTTTCATTTTGGCTCGTCAAAATATTTTTGTTGATTTGTTCCCTATAGGAAACTCTTACTACTCATTGTTATGGCATGGAGGGGTGCAACTACCATTGAAAAATATGATATGAACTTCTCTAGGTACGTTGCTACCCCAACACATCTCTTAACTTCATTGATATTAGTAGGAACCAGACATTTTATGATGGCCTCCATCTTTGTGGGATCTATCTTGAGCTCCCCTCCACCGATCACATATGCCAAATACACCAATGACTACTGAGAAAACTCACATTTCTTGAGGTTAGCCAGTATCTAGTTCATTTTCAGAGTCTCTAACACCTGCATGAGATGTGACATATTATCCTACCAGGTAGATCTATAAACCAATATATCATCCAAATACACTATAACAAATGAATCTAAATATGGGTGCAATACATAAACCAAATGGCATGATCAACCATTCACACAAACCTTGACTTGTATTGAATCACTCTTGAAGGTGCTCTTCTAGGTGTATTCTTCTTTGACACATACCTAGTGGAATCCCAATTTGAGATCCAACTTGGTGAAGTACTTGGCATGTTTCAACTGGTCTAACAAATTATCGATCTTGGGAAAAGGATATTTATTCTTGAGTGTAATATTGTTCAAAGCTTTGTAGTAGATACACATTCACCAAGTCCCATCCTTCTTGGGTACGATGATGATAGGTGACCCACAAGATGAGGTACTTGGTCCAATTAATTCCTACTCCAACAGTTGTTGCAATTGTTTCTTCACTTCATTTGATTCCATAATAGATTGTCTATACAACCTAATATTTGGTAATGGGGAGTCAAGTAACAATTGTATCTGAAGCTCCACTTCCCTCTTAAGTGGCAGTGCTTTAGGCTCCTATAACACTCCTTTGTATGCATGCAATAACTCCTCCAATTGTTGTTTGTAATTTTAGTACATCCATCTAGGGATGCCTTTACTCCTACCAATTCATCACTTGGATGATTCTCTTATAATAAAAGAAAAACATACTTCTTACTTGAACTAATCAAATTTTTGGCTTGGTTGGCACTTACCAATGAAACCTTGAATTTACCTTTATGTGCATTGATGATCAAAGAGTTCCCATCCTTGATTAGGAGATATTGGTTTTCTTTCCACCAGAAGATTTCATCTCTCATATACATGTAGGGGATTCCAAACACTACACCACACATGTCGAGGGGTACTACATCTAACTCCACTTCATCAATAAAATATGCACGTACAACAAATTTGATCTTACACTATTTCATGACCTTGATCTTTGCATCCTTGTTTACCCACCCCAATGGATATGGGATAGGATGATCATGAGCCTCCAATCCAACCTTGTTAACCAGATCAGATACTATGAGATTGGCTTGTGGAATAGAATCGAACGAAGCATCTACCTTGGTATTCTTGACATAGATCTTGATATGGAAGAGTTTTGTCATCTCCTTCTCTTCCTTGTGATGAAGGCTACTTATATTCACCTCCTTCTGCACTAAAGTGTAGGAAATATTCTCATCCACATTTGAGTTTCTCTCTACTTGATTGCTTGAATATGTGGCTAGAAGGTTCTTCTTCTTTTTATCCTTCTTACGGTTCTTAGGGTTCAGCTCTGGATTTAGTGTCCAACACTTTTCCTCAATGTGACCATAGATATTGCAATGGTTATATTGGTTACTTGGATCCTTGCATTGATGTGCAGTGGTTGTTGTCTTATTTTCTTTCCCTTTCCACTTCTTCTTCCCCTTCTTGGAATCATATTGGTGCTCTTTCTACTTGGAACCACTTGGTTGTCCTTTCTTGTGGCCTATATTTTCCAGATAATGTGCTTGCACACAAGCCTCATCAATTGTCTTGGGATTTAAGAACATCTCTTGCTTTGAAAAATGATTGTGTAGACCCCCTAGATACTTTAGGGGTACCTCTAGGTTCTTGGAAGAGATACCTAGCATGATAGCCATATTTTTGAATTATGTGGTGTATTGTTGCACACTTTTCCTTTTCCTTTGCCTGAAGTAATGCCAATGGATCAATTTGTCTTTTACATACCCGATAGGGTAGAATTGGGACATAATGAGGGTTTTAAAATCCTCCCACTTAGTTACTAGTGGATCAACCTCTAGCCTAAGTGTCTTTGTGTGGATTTCCCACTAGGTTAATGCATGGCCCTCTAATTTCAGTCGGGAAAATGAAATCTTTTGCTCCTCATCTATACTGTGAACATTGAAATAGACCTCTAATTGTTGCAACCAATGATTCAAATTTAATGCATCAATATCACCTTTATATGGATTGATATCCACTTTCACTTCCATTTTAAATAAATATTGTGAAGGGGGAACTAGGCTTCTATTTCTCGAACTCTTTCCTCGACTCATTTTTTGGGTCTTCATTTTCTCCCAATTTCCCCTCTGATCCGATCTCTAAGTTAGATCCTCTAACCTCACTGAACGGTTTGAGCTTGATTACTAGGGATACCATGAGGAGGTCCATATTGCAATATATATCAGTTACTTTCTCTTTCAAGCTCACAAATCTCTCTTCTATTGGATCTTGAGGGTTGTTGTGAACAAACTCATCTAATATGGCCAAGGTTCTATGACTTTATTCTTAAGACAATTTCTAGATCTTGCAACTTTCCACAAATACCCCAAATAAAGTGGCTTTGATACCAATATGATCTATAAATTGTTGTGGATATTCCACTAGAACAACTTGTCACAACAAATCTTATAATATTATGAAATCTTAGACTATGTAGACTAATTTTCCTTAGATCCTGAATTAGTTAATTACTAGCTTTGCTTGAATTTACGAAAATAACTTAATACAAAAATGAAATAGTAGGCAAAAAATATACACACCATCCACACAAGATGTAGCATGGGAAACCCAATACGGGAGAAAACCCAGCTATAAGGTGAGACCTATGCTCTGCTCTCTTTTCTTCAGTTATGGAAAAAAAGTATAAATAAATAAGCACTTGCTACGAGGTTTCCTTTGACATTGTGGCCTGAATGACTAATACAAAATCTCCTACCTCCTCTATTATGCTCTAAAAATACCACTCCTTGGATGCTCTACTCAACTATGGAATAAGTACCATACAAAAGAATGGAACCCTTTCTCCTCCTTAAGGTATTTAACATAGCGCGATAAACATCTAGGGTTAGGGTTTTGACTTCCTCAACCCTCAATTAGTGATTAGGTTTGGACCTTCCATAATATTATTGAAAGGCCACACATGGATATCCTCATTTGTATCAGTAGTGGGGGATAACGTGGCATCCACTCATACCATGGTGGTCAACAAGGTAGTTCCATTTGCGGGTGGCATAACTTTTGCATAGAGCTCTGATTGAGGTGTTTTACGCACTGTTGGAAAGGTATTATATTGTATAACACTAACGAGGGTGTGAGCTTAAGTTTCATACACTATGATCCCAAAAAAATGTCATTTAATGCCTCCAAATGGCTTTGGAAGGTTCCAGACCCTAATTTTCCAAACTGGGACATGCCACTAAAATGGCCCTGCAAGTTGATTCCTCCAATTTTTTCCACCCATAAATTACCAATATAGATGACAAATTGTATGATGATCTAATCCAGATAAATTTCATTATACTCAAGTGGTTGAAAGAGAAAGATGGGTTGTTGAAACCAAAACTCAAGTGGATGGATCAAGAAATAAAAGACAAAGACAAATACATATCTGATTTGATTGATCAAAGATGGTATATATTGGAGACTACTAGCTAGAAAAATAAATAAGACATATAGTCAATCAAGGATAATTTTAAGGACATAAATTTATCTTAAAATATAGAAACCTTGGCAAAGCTTACTAATCCTTAATATGAAAAATATAAAATGTTTGACAACATTTTTGTAAAAATATTCATTTTTTAAGGATTTTGTATATTTTCTATAAAATTATGGTGATTTTTAATTTTATCCCATAGAATTTTGGTGAATCATTTTTAGAAAAAATGGAAATTGGAAAATATTTTTTTGGGGGGAAAGCATGGAAAATTATCCCATGGGTGAAATTTGGTCCCCAAAATTTTCCATGTAGTCAACTTGTTGAAGGAGTACTAAGTATCTTCCCAAGACTAGAAAAATATTAAGGGATTAGTGAAAAAAATGAGTGAGATGAAAATCAAATTAATTCCTAGAGAAAAACCAAGCCCTATAAATTCAAACATAAATACCAAGATATTGTAAAGTAATAAATTGATAATAGGATCCTAGTTGGTATAATTTATCCCATCAACAACTGTAAGTGGGATAATCATAGGTAATGTAACCAAATAAAAGAGACCCGAATAAATTAAGGATCTACATAGATTTCATAGAATTGAATGAAGTGATATTGGCAGATCCCTTCCCCACCATTTTGCATATGATATAATCAAAGAAGTTGTTGTAAATTAACGTTAGTCGTTCACTAATGGAATTTTCTACTACAACCAAGTCCCAATTGTAGAAGTGTATTGACATAAGATGACTTTTGTAAAATAATGGGGCTTATTTATACATGGAAAATTCTAGGTTGACTGAGTAATGTACATGCAGTCTTCTCAAGGATAATTGTCAAAGCATTTGGTAGATTTTGTACAATAGAATCACAACCTAATTTAGTAATTAGATTGTATATAGTTTTTTTAAGAATTATGTACATCATTTGATATTATTTTTCTATATACCAATTGGAATTTTTTTTAGGCACGTCATATGCAAGGAAGGACTAAAACTTGACATGGCCAAATAAAGATTAGTTAAATGATAAATGCATTGAGTAGATAATTACTGTGATTAAATTTTAACAAAGTAGGTTGAAATGGAGTTTGTACATGACTGCACATCCAAGGCAATAACAAATTTTAAAATTAGAACATTATAACAAGATTTAGATGTCCTCTAACAATTGTAAGTGATTAATGAAATTTTTTGTGAACTTGAGTACTAAAGTTTTAGTTTCATAATTTGTGACAACATGAAAAGAGTTTTGATCCCCAAGATGAAGGAGTAGTTGAATTATTTAACAATACAACATACTAGTTTCTCTATGGTTTAGAGGTATTCATTCCCATACACCTATTATTTCCTTGACAAAAATTGCAAGCGTGTTGAAAATCAATGTGATTAAGTCACTATATAATCAATTGTACAAGTTGTATCGACTAGAGGATACCTATAAAATTTCACTTCTACATTAGAAGGTTGAGAAAGCACGATAGAAAATCTAGCATAATGGGAATTACGAATATAAGAAATCAAATATGGATACTTGGTTCTCGTTTATGATAGCAAGATCAAAGTCAAGTCAAAAAATTGTAAAAGTTATATGGATCGACTCATGCATCTTTCAAGGCATAAGATTAAATGGGATAGTTCAATTGAAAGTACTTCAAGGTTTCATGCTAAATAAGGTTATGAATGGATCCCATCTAAATAAATATAGCCCTGGAAGGTTACATACATTTAAAGAATGGAGGTTGTTTAGAACAAGGGTGGTTATAACCACTAGTAAGAGAGAAATTGTTGAACTACCTAATCTTCTAACTGCTTTGCCAAAAATAAAGAAGTATAATAGGTATCTCTTTAGATTTGATGTATCTTAATGAGAAGAAGATTAAAATTGAGTCTAGAGAGAAGTGATTTGTAATAGACCAAATAAACCATCAATTGGATAATCATTTTTCCATGCCAATATATATGTGAAAGTGAGCTTTCCAAAAGAAGTTATAAGAAGAACTTTGACTTGAAGAGATCTAGAGAGGAGTCAACTAAGATAGGATTTGATGTGAAACAAAAATTGACTATAAAGAAAGATAGAAAGAGACATCAATGGATGATAAAGTAACAATACAACAAGGTATGATATAGACCAATTTTTCAAGTTGATTCATGAGAATGACTACCAAAAATTGGTCAATTGACCCAAAAAATGGAGATCTAATTAAATATACTTTGATTGGATTAAGCATGACTAGAAGAAATTTGATTAAACATGACTCAACCAAAGTTTTCATCCCTAAAGAAAATAAAATGAAGAGTTTGATAAACCTATGAAAAAAAAACAATACTAGCAAAACCTAACTTAGATAAGAATAATAATGGCACATTCACACAATATTCACAAGATTTACTCTAGAAACCATTAAGTGGGAAAATCAACCTAAATAAGAGCCAGAACTTTGTCTCTCATTGCATTAACTTCATCATTGACAATACAATATTTGGGTATTTTGCAGCATCCAAAACTCTAATATGTTAACTCATATTAGATTACAGCCTGAATCACTTCAATGAAATTAGATTATAATGGGTCAAAAAAACATTGACCGAAAAAGCCCAAAACGAGTGAAAAATAGACCCATAATTTTCTTTCAGGGGATCCACTCCCAATTGGGAGCCTAATGACACCCCTATGCCCGCCCACCCCAAACTCCCTTTGCACTGGGGTAAGAATAAGTCTACCTTCAAAGAATATTGTTACGAGGAAAATCTCTCTATGGCTAGGGTAAACCACAACAGAAGGAAATGACTGCATAAATCAACTATCTTCTCAAGTATGCTATGAAAACAAATATGCTAGCAAGACAAGATAAAATCCTACCTCGTCCAGATGTTCTATCAATTCCACCGTTGAGCACTTAACCCAAAGCAATATACCTGCAACTAGTCCTCAACAACCAAGAAAAGAAAGCATATGGTGATATTATATAATGTTAGCACATTCAATATCATAATCCATTAATAAACATGACAAATATACCCATGGAATAATAATTCAATATATTTGCAAGATATCAATTGGACAGGAAAAGAGTATTTATATTAATAAATGATCAGCAGAAGTGAAAATGTTACAGACTTCTGTGTCGGCACGGTTCGGAACCGAGAAACTAAGTTCCTTCTAGTTGGGCCTCTACCACTTCAATTTTCCACCAAAGGCAAGCTCATAAGAGAGAAACAATGAGGTTCTCAATCAATAAGGGAAGAGATTGGGGGTTGAACATTGTGTTCAGACTTAAAGGACAAAGGGATGCAGACTCAATATGAAGTAAATAATTTATCCAGAGTAACTTTGCTCTCAAAGTTGAATTATTTCTCCTTTTCCATAGCTTGGAATTGGCCCATTTATAGTCTTTAAAATGGAACTGAAGGGTTGAGTTAGAACGTTTCTAGTATATGGAAGGCCAAGGATCATAGATCTCTTGTCGTGACATGGAAACCCGACATTAATTTTCATTTTCTGGCATAAATCCCGATGTACGCGGGCTATAGTGGAGTAGCCGGCATATACACATGTTGTATAGTAGGCAATATGCGTACATGTGGAAAAATATTTATTTTTGGCTCTGGATTTTATAAACAGGGAAGATAAGTCTGCACGGGGAAATGGAAAAATACCTTATGTGCAAGACTGCATAGGGTGAGGCAAATCTTTCTATAACAGATGCCCCCTAATGTGTGAGGTCAGAGGAGTATCTGTGATGGCTAAAATACATTATAGACAACCCAGAAGTGGAGTGGTAGGGAACCATCTGGATGAACTGGTTGCTCATTACATTCTTCACTGACTTTGCATACATGGTTGCCAATAAAATTACACTGTAGATCCATGTGAAAATATACCAAACAAGTGTTTGTGGCCATGAATAGGAAAATACAAATGTGGTTACATGCCAATAGTTGTCATAATCATGAACAAGGCCCAGTAGAACCAATCTCAAAACCAATCCGAAGATATATGTATACAATGGAGTACAATATGATCTCCCATGATCACTGAATTCATATAGGTACTGGTCCAATGAAAAGGAAGCAACAACTCAGAAAAGTTGTGGCCACATAGTGATGTCTTCAAGTATTCTACACAATCCTCCAAGGGTGAAATTCTATGTTATGTGAATAAAGGAGTTGAGGTCGAACACAACGAGACATCGTTTGATTACCGGTCATTGAGTTATATCGTTAACAAATGCAAGACAACCTACTGATAATGAAAGTAGGTATCAAGGCACCAAGTACATTTTTACAAGTGTGAATAAAGGAGCTGTGTCGAACACCTAAAGAATCCATCGATCAGGAGAAATTAAAGTATTCCCAATTGTCGATAGTGAGAGAGCCTACCACTGATGACTACAAGCCTCAAGTTACTCATAAGAATCTAGGTCTCGTTTCCAGAATAGATGGGATGAAGTTGATGGAAGGAGACCCATTGAAAGGAGAGCATTAAGACATCTCTCATCATTCAGCATGAGGTACAAAGCAAGAGCTTCGTGATTTGGTGGAAATCAAATGAAGAACATGTTCACGAACCAATGACCCTATGTGTATTTCATGTGTGCAAGTGCAATCGGTACACGAAAAAGACCCTCTGAATAGTAGCCAATGATGAAAACTACTGACAAGGGTGAGGAAACTACCAATAGGGCTAATGGCATTCAATACATTGCACAAATCCCAATGTGTGAATAGATGTATTTTCATCGAACACAAGGGAAACCACCCAGTCAATGACCAATGATGAAGTGTCGACTGTTGGGTTCAAGGTTACCTACCAATGATGAAAGTAGGGCCAGTGTTCATGATAGGACTATAGTATCATGTGATTCTAAGACAAACTGAGGGTATGTCCGACATGCAAAGTCAAGAGTTCTGAGGAGTAGTCGACACAAGTTGATAGAATTCCTTTGAACAAGAGCATTAGACATCTAGAGGACTCTAGCAGGATAGACCCAATGATGAAAACATGAGATGTAGGAGGCATCAATGAAATTCTCTATAGGGACTAGAAGAGTAACCAGTCGATAGAGAAGACTCTGTAACGATCTCAGCTTCCTAAGGCCATGCTAATCCAAAAATTATGATGATGACTGGACTCAATAACTTTGTTCTCTATTCAAAGGTGACATGACTATTGCCAATATAATATAATATTCCCTTACCGCCCATCTTTTTTTATTTTTTCATAGACAAATGAATGCTATGATACAGAGGAGGAAATGAGTGTTGCAAGTAAGAAAAACTAGTTCCAGCAGTGGAACATATCTATGTTCAATGCAGGGAAATGCATGCGGGAGATGGACACTCGGGGGAATGTTCCCTCCTAGTTATAGGGTGTCAAATTGTGAAGGATATAAGCACGGCTCTGCTTAGTTGAGGATGCAAAACTACTGAGGAAAACAGTTTATAACGCAAAGCGAGAACCGGCTATAGGCTAAATACTGCAAGCAAGGGCATGAGATGCAATCACAACTTAATGCCAAAAAATGTCCTTTTTTATGACTTTTAGTCTATTTGGTGTGAAAAAGGGATAAACTTGTGCCAAATAGATGTCCTTTAAAATCCTATTTACGAGTGTGAAAGAGACAAGTTCACTCGGCAATCTTTTCACTTTTTGAAGACGTGTTGGAAAAGAGCTTAAATAAAAATCGTTTGGGAATCCTCGGGGTATAAGGCCGCATGTTTATGAGTGAGAAATGAGGCTCAAAATCAAGTCATGTACTATATATGAGGGACTCCCGGTCCTATGGAAAAAATCTCTGCATGGGCACTAAGTGAAGTAGGGGATCTAACTAGGGTACCCATGTTTGGTAAGTCTCTACCACTTGTTAACAACACAACTTATAGCAGATGGAGGGTTTTGTGTCGCAACAAATGGGTTCGTACCTAAGGCATAAAAAGTGACAGTTTATAGAATAATGTGAAAATACATGATGGAATGGATACCTATCCTATATATTAGGTAATGAAAATACATGCCCGTAGTGATGAACGACCAACATAACGTTGAAATCTACAAGAATCCTTGGTTAAAACTGCAAAAACCAACTCAATCCACCCTTGTATTAGTCCATTAGTTGAAAAAATGGCTCAAAACTATAGAAAGTGGGTAAAAATTGTTTATAAATAGTAACAAAACCAAGAATTACTATACCATTTTGATTGTTTACCCAAATAGTGCAAATTGGACCAAAATACCTCTGAGATTCAAACGACGATTCCAGGAGCATCAGGCAATGAAATTAGAAACCATCTGGTCCAGGTAATTATTCTTATCTTCATCTTCATTTCCAGTGGATTAAAATTTTAAATTAGGTTCCAAATTTTTAGTAATTGAGGGTGTAAAATGTGAAATTCGGTGTACGCGGGTTGTTTCCTATCAGGTCGCATATATGATGAGTTATACGGGCCTGTGAAAACTGCAGGGCACGTATAGCCATCCCTATACACAATTGTAAGTGAAGCAGACAACGTACAGGCACGCAAATAATGAATTTTAAGGATGTTAACTCAAATTTTAACTTGTCCTTGGCAGGATGGTTCTTGAATGGAGAGAAAGAGAGCACGAGGATGTCGACGTTGTTGTGGATCAAGATTTGGGGGACCAAATGGCCTTAAAGAGATGTGTCTTCTATAAATTCCAAGCACTCAAAGGGATGAGGGCCCGGGTGAGGTTGCTCGAGATGCTTGTGGATTACTAGGACCCTGAGAGTGAAAGCTTCAACCTCAATGGGAAACCATTGAGGATTGAAGTAGAGGATATCTACTTTTTGACTAGTCTATCATGCCAGGGAGAGGTTGTAAACCTCAAATCACGGGGAGCAGGGAGAAGAATGAAAATAGAGGAGTACATCGACGCCCACTGTGTAGCGGGGACTCCGAAGGTAGGGAGTCAACTCCCTATCGGGGCGATAAACAATCTCAACCTAAAGATTATTGTGCTTGTATTGACCAGGATCATAGGTTCGGTCTCGTTGCACCAGGAATTGAGGTCGCTCATGTTCTATGCAGTGCAGTGTATGAGACCCACAGCATATGACTAGTGTACCTCACTACTGTCAAATATGAAGAGTCGGTTCACAGAGTGCAAACAGGGGAGTAAGAGGAATTTTGGGTTTGACTCTATCCTATGTAGTTTCTTCTTCGAGCAGGTTCCAGCTTTGGGACCTAGAGTCGAGATTCTTCCTAGAGGACCTCATGATCCAGCAATGTCACGGTGGACCGAGGTAATGAGGCAGCAGGGGGAGGTAGGGTGTCGACACCCTACAACGAGGATTTTTCTATTGGTGCCAGCGACAGGTCATTTCCCTAGATGACTATCCCTATGCAGGGATAGACTTCCGAGGAGATTCAAACATGCCACTCCCACCAAGGACTACCTATGGCGACATAGGTATGTCAAATGTTTTTAAATATTTCATTTTTTTGTATTTTTGTATAATAGAACAAAAATATTTTTGGATGGCGCTTAAGTACTAACTAGACACTTGTGTAACGCAGATGTGGGTTTGCGACGGTCGGAAGGGTTTCCTTGACATCGACGGAGGAACCGGGTCCTACAAGCCGAGTGGGTCCTACAAAACATGCAGGGCAACCT
>ML846482.1:23231-35937 GCA_009831015.1 Picea engelmannii
TTCCCTTCTTGATGTTCACTTTCCTCTCTCAAGCAATCTCTCAACTTCTCCTCTCATCTTCTCTGGTGTGTCTTTCTCACATCCCTAAGCATGTATATGTACTTTTCTCTTTTCCCAAGAAACCCTAAGTTACATAACCAACTCAATCTAATGGCTATCATAAGTCTAATATGAGGGATCATATTTAATGCTCCTCATTAATTACAAAATAAGTAATAAATGCTCATTAAATACTTTTTGGGTCCCACAACATAAAAACACTTTACGTTATAAAGTACATTCACTTTATAAAAGCACTTTATTTAAAAAGTCACTTTACAAATAAAACATGTCTAGGAATTATGACTTTATGCCCTCCCCATGACAAAACACAAAAAAAACATGAATGAGGACATCCCTTGTTATATTTCAACAATCTTCGGCTCTATTTATATTTTACAATGTGTACATTGATGAGATGGTTTTCTTTGCTTTAATTATGTGACAAATGCCAATCTAAAACGAAATTAGCATAAGCATCGGATACATGATTAGAACTCCTAGGAATGTGATAATATGTAATAAAATCAAATTGTCGTTCTAAAATATGTACCCGTAGGAATAGTCGGAGTAAAGTAGGATCACGCACGCGGTAACTTTCGTTCAACTGATGTACTAGTAATTGGGAATCCAGATGAACCTCTAAAGAGCGAATACCATGTGAGATAGCATCGTGCAAAATTTCTATAATGGTGCTATATTCAGCCACATTGTTCATGGATGGCCCTAGGCATACGCCACCTGAAGACACCAGTAGACCCTCAGGTGAGTAAACCACCCAAGCCACAGAAGCCAAGTTTCGTATATGACAACTAGCTCTGTCTATGAATCCTAGGTAAACCGAAGACTCTATTGACATATGCCAACAAAGGGGAAACTCAATAAGCATGTTGAATATGGAAAGAAAGGGAAAAGATATATACACTAAATTACATTAGTATACAAAGAGTTTTTCCCAAGCCTAGGGATCAAGCGTAATATCTTTTCAAGTAGATCCCATTTCTGGGCTCAGCCAACCTATTCCCTTCATAATCTTCTAACTTAGAGACTCCTTTTTCTAAAACATGTCACACGATATAAGGATCGTGCCACATGGGTTTAAACTTGCCTGCCCCCAATGCTTCTTTGGATTAATCATATAAGAGGACCAATTCACCCTCGGCGTACAAGCGAAGAAAGACAGACTTATCATATTAGACCTTGACACATCTTGTGTTCGCCTCGATAGTTGTAGAGGAGTCTCAACGTTGCTCGTCAAGACTCTTTAGGTGTACAAGGCGTTGCTCAAGATCGAATGTGTCAAGTAGGAGTGTGACTGCCAACTTAAGAGAAGGGATTTTACATTCAATAGGTAATATCGACTCCAGATCGTGTACTAATTGGAAAGGGGAAAATCCGGTGGCAGTCTTGACCAAAGTTCGATATGCCTATAGTGCAGGATATAGCACGATGTGCAAGTTGGACTTACTCTGACTGACGATTTTTTGCAAAATGGTCTTGAGAGACTTGTTGATGGCCTCTACTTGTCCATTTTCCTAGGGTAATAAGGAGAAGAATGACCATGTCTAAACCCCAGCTTAGATGTTATTTCTTCCATCATTTCATTCTAAAAGTGGTTTCCATGATCAGTGACAATCTCACTCAGGATATCGAACTGGGCAATAATTTGATTGAATATAAAGAAGGCGACAGTATTCCCATCAGATTTAACTATAGGAATGGCCTCAACCCACTTAGTAAAGTAGTTGATGGCCACGATAATGTGTTGATTCCCCCCAGTCGAAGTTGGGTTGCAATCCATGAATTCCACCCCCCAATCTGTGAAGGGACCAACGGTAATGAATAGGTGAAGAGGGGATGGATGCGAACACATTTTCTGAGTGAACACCTGGCAGGGGTGACACTTCTTAACTGCTTCAATATAATATTTAAATATAGTAGGCCAAAAATAATCGGCTCGCAAAAAAATTTGGGTTGTCACAAGCCCAGATAGATGACCACTACAAGCCCCACTGTGGCAATCATTCAGAACTAACTCGGCTTCTCCGTGAGTTAAAAAATAACACAAGATATTGTCTATTCCTCAGCGATACAACGTGTCACCGACGATAGTATATTTATTAGCTTGGTACCTTACATGTTGTCGGTCATCTCATGAGAGATGCTAAGGGAACTTCAAGGTTTGAAGATAGAGAACAATGTCTCCATACCAGGGGTCGAATGACAAGACAAGAAAAATGTGTTCATCTGCAAATGAATCAGCATGGATAACATCCTCATCTGATCGTGGAAATTCAGATATTAACTCAGCGAAGACTAGCGATTTCTTGGATTTTGCAGAAGCGAAATCGAGATCAAACTCTTGTAAAATGACAATCCATTTATTATGTTTTCCCCCTATAATACGCCTGGTAAGGACGTATTTAAATGGATTGAAATTGGCAACCACAATAGTCTTGCAATGTAATATATAGTGACGTAAACGTTGGATTGCATGAACGGAAACCAAAGCTATATTTTCAACGTGAAAATAATTAAGCTCAGGACCGACTAAGTTTTGACTAAGATAGTAGATGACGTGCTCGTGGAGCTCATTATCCTCCTGAACCAAAACCATACCAATCGTATCCTTAGACACGGCGATATAAATCAAGTAATCTCTACGGTAGTCAGGAGACTTCAGCAGAGGCCCCGATACTAAGGCTTTCTTCAAAGCATCGAAGGACTCCTGGGCTCGCTCATACCAAATAAAAGGGGTGTTCTTCTTCAAAATATGCATGAAACCCTTAGTGATATTGGCATATTTCACTATAAATCGATGAAGAAAGTTATCTTTCCCCTATAAACCTTAAAGTTGTCTAATCGTGCATGGGGGAGGCAATCAAAGTATTGCCTTGACCTTTAGTGGATCTACCACGATCCCAGTCTCAGAAACTAGAAATCCCAAAAGACGACCAGACTTAACGCAAAAGATGCACTTGCAAGGGTTCAACTAGATTATATAGTAACGACATCTTTCAAAACCAAGCCGAAGGTGCAAAGTGTGATCCACTCTCTTGTGAGAGTGAGCAGAAATATCATCAAGGTAATCTTTGACTATGTGCTTAAGATCGTGAAAAGTGAAAGTCATGGCACGTTGAAAGGTTGCTCCAGCGTTTTTAAGGCCGAAAGGCATTTTCCGGTATGTGAAAGTAACCCAAAGATAAATAAATGTCATCTTGTGTTGGTCCACAGGTTTGATTTGAATTTGGTTATACCTTGAAAATCCATCCATAAAAGAAAATACTTCGCTTCCCGCACACTTGTCGAGAATCTGATCGATGAAAGGTGTCGGGAAGTTGTCTTTAGTACAGGCCTTGCTCAGGTCACGAAATTCCATAGACACATGGATGGTTCCTTGCTTCTTATCCATAGGAACAGGGTTGGATACCCATTCATTAAAGGGAACTAAGTAGATGAAGCCAGCATTAAGTAGCTTCTCCACTTCTGCCTTAATAGCAGGGGCCTTCCGGGGGTTAACAGCTCTAAGACGTTGTCGAACAGGTTTAGCATCTGGATAAGTTCTAATATTATGTTCGATAATACGAGGGTCAATTCCTGGAATCTCTTCATATGACCAAGAAAATACATCTCGAAATTCTTTGAAGAGTTTGGTGTAGATTAGGATTTCTTCTAGCGAACAATCCGCACAGATATTTACATTTTAAACCTTACCAGGGGTACAAGAGATGTTGATCATGATGGTAGGAGAAATACTCGCCATGTTTCCTTCAGCATAAATTTTGTGCATATCAAGTGGAACTACGACGTGACCTACTATCTCACTCAAAGTAGATCGAAAATCATCTTGTTCGATTCTTTCAAGCTCTGGGAGAAAATAAAAGCAGTGATGCATATCATCCCAAGGTTTGTCGGAACCATACATGGCTTCGATGATAGCTTCATCCGAAGGCAAAGTATCATCGAGGCAATCATGTGAACAAGACAATGAAGTGGCCCACACGGGCCTAAGAATGGGATCATCCCCGTCCGTCGGTGAGGTAACAGGATCGGGATCAGCGGAAGAGTCAAGAACAACTTGATACGCAATCTCTGTTGTTGATAGTGGCATGGCCATTCCATCATGCAACTAACCTTCACAAGACGAAGTCAGGGAAGGTAGGGTCCACGGATCACTAAAATAGGAAGTGCAGAAAGGAATGGACCTCCCTGTCGAGACGGGCCTACTGGACATGGCGAAAATGTGGTGACTCAGTGTCATGAAGTCAAAAGTATCCATAAGGGAAGAATACATTTTGACACCGATATTCTCAGTTGTCGGTTGAGAATTGTCGATCACAGGGATTGACGGTCCAATAGATTCATTAGGACTAGAGCACGCAAAGGATAATTAGTCAATCGTCACGATCTTCCATTCATCAGGAAAAAAAAGAGTACGAAAGACAGGAAATACGATGATGACCATAGCATAGGTCCAATTCTATCCTAGTAATAGATTATAATCAAGAGGCACATAAACTACCTCGTCCTCCACCTCTACCATATTCCCACCTAACTGGACCGGAAAGGCAGGAAGAATACCGTGAGGGGGGAAGTAATGACCATCAAAAGAAGTCAACATGTTCGATGACTTGAAAAGAGTCGGAGAACCAAGATCTTTCCAATAGATCAGGGACATCACACAAGTGGCAGCGCCTTCATCAACAACCACATGTTTCATGGTATACTTTGAGTACTCCACGGGGGTTTGGAAATCCACATGGTAAGGCAAGCGAGGCTTCACATTTGTGATGTCAAACTTGATCACTTTTGAGCCACTGGTTTCTAGTGCTCCTAAAGTAGTTAGTAAGGCATTCCTTTGTGAAGGACACATCTAAAGTACCTCCAAAGCCGACATCGCACAAGGGGTTTGACACAGGTCCTCAACAATAGAGTAGTTATGGGCGGCTCTAACATTTGGATTGTGGGTAGAGCGCTTGAGTACTCCTTTCGGAATACGAGGCAGTGGCTCTGGTTTTTCAATATGTAAAGTTGTCTCTGAAGGAGGAGGAGGAGATTCTAGACCAGGAATAGCTTATGAAGAGATATAATCTCGAGATCGAGTGGCTACATTAACTTTTGCATCGACCATATCGATACACAAACGGTCGCCATCTTGCAATGGCGGGTTTTGAATCCCACCAACTGCATTTTCGGAGTTTGAGGAGCTCGAGGCCATGTGTTGGTTATGTGGGAATGGATTCGTCAGCACGGCGGGTGGTAGAGATAATAGCCTCACAGCTTCTATAATTTTGGGGCATAAATGGGTAAGGTGATCATCTGTGCAAAGCTTATAGGGAAACTTCACCTTACGTATTTCTCGTTTTCCCTCTCCAGCATTATTATTCGTCTTCTCATTATTACCATTGTCCTTGGGTTTATTACCATTTTTCCCACCCTTACGATTATTACATCCTTTCTTCTTATTCCTTCCTAGTTGTCGGTTACCATTTTGGTTTGCCGACAATTGGACAGAGTGTACATCTGTCGATTGAGTGGGGTTGGAAGACACGGACGAAGTTGGCCCTCCTGTAGATTGGTTTAGAGACAACTCTTTCATATGGATTTTCACCGAGTTTGTGGAATTTACATTGGCGGTACCTACAATTCCATCGGCATGAGGTCCAGGATTTTGTCTAGGGTCGTAAGTTAACTGTGGTGCATCTGGAAGAAGGTGGTACAACATCCCAGACTAAGCATTTATCAAGGCTAATTGTTGGGCTCTAAAGATCGCTTCGTCCTCAGTGGTAACCCCGGAAGTAGCAACATCCTTCGAGATAGGAACGTGCAAAGACTTAAGGAACCATTCTAAAAGAAAGGTCAGGGGTATAGGAGTCTTAATTAACCTCTTCTGTCTACGCCACTCCTGGATATGATCCGAGATATGAGTGGCGGTATCCTGGCGTAAAGTCGACAGAAGTTCTAGGCCAGCATCATAACGAATGGGCAATTGGAAGTGGTTAAGGAAGACTAACTGACTAAAAGTCCCATATTCCCCCCTAGCAAGCTCAATATACCATTTCGCAGCAACTCCAATGAGGGTGTGTTGAAATAATCTTAATCGAATAGAATCATCATTAAGGGAATTCAATGAGCACCAAAGGTGAAAGGTAGTGACATGATAACCAGGATCCTCTCCATTCTTACCCTTGAATTTTAGGATGTACAAAGGAAGCTTGGTGGGGACGGGGAGCCATGTAGGATCATGACTCATAGGGTCGTTCATTAACTTAGAGAAGTCTGGCAGATTCAGCGTGGCCAGAAAAGGGAGACGGGGTTGTGACATCTGGCCCCAAGCTCCCAGGAAAGATTGTGCTTGAGGAACTGCAACCCATCCAGGGTTCTGGTAAGCACCATGGACTTGTCTGGGATTATAAGACCCTCCTCTGGGCTAATTCATAAAAGGTTGGTTGGGCATCATTCCAGTAGGAATTTTCTATTGGGGGTTATAAAAATTGACCCCAGCCAGATTGGATCCAGGTTGGGGGTTGCCCAAAGCGTGAAATTGACCTCCTCTAGGTGGGAATCTGGAGGATAGAGGTGGATTCATCATGCCAAACGTATTGGTCAGAATCGACACCGAGGAGGTAGGGGTGTAGGAATGAACTTGAGCCGAATCTTGTCCGCTAGGTTGGTTGTTCCACCCATAAGAAAGAGGGTTGGACCCAGGGTTAAAAGGAGGAATGCCTCCCATATTAAGAGTCGTTTGAGGGATTTGAAAACCACCAAATGAAAAAGGAGTGTAAGGAGGTGTAGTGCACCCAAGCCCAATGCTAGCATTAAGGCCAAAAGTTGGGATGGCATTTGAAAACTGCAAAGTAAAGTTGGGAATACCATAGTAAAAAAGACTAGAAGCCATAGGAATGGACTGAACATTATAGCCCGGTGAGTGACCAAGAGACCCAAAAGGGTTCAAGGCGATAGCTTGAGCATTCACTATAGGTCGATCCATAGTAATGATAGGTGTCTCCAGCACTACAACCATCGTGGTTGCAGGAGTCGAAGGGGTGTCATTAACTATAGTGGGTGTGGGACTCGAAGGGATCCCAATGTTCTGAAGACTATGTTCAGTACTCATCCTTGCAGAATCACAAGTCTAAACAGTGTATTTGTGTGTACCACACCTAATAACTCTATGCCTTTTAAAAGGCAAAGACTCAAAATCTGGTGGTAAATGTAACAAGTGATGGGATCGGTGGAGAGGCTGGTCCGACTCCACGATGACTTAAGACTCTAAAGATAAAAAAATATATCCTAAGTCCAACTAGTAATCAAAGAGCACACCAAAATTCAAACGACCAATATGCATGCAAACGGGGTAAAGTGGTTGAGTGGCCTCCCTCCCTAAAGAAGGTATGTCTCACCCAAGAGGGGCCTAAGACTCCCTGCTAAAGATCAGAGGTAACATAATCAGTTATAAGGGCCCTTGTGGGCTTAACAACCAGTCGGCTAGATCCCCCTGGAGAGGTAATCCTCCATAAAGGTTGTGTGTTGTCTGACCCTTATCTGACCCAGGGTACCTGCAGAATAACCCCTGCAAGTAACCTATGTGACACCTAAGTCAAGAAACTACTAAAATATTGTATAATTGATGCATAAGCGAGCAGTCGTAAGTCAGGTCCACCGTATGGGCAGGGTAGCAAAGCCTGAAACCTTGAAAGCACCACCTCTCACGAAGGTAAGGGAACTAACAAGATCCCCAGATACGAATAGATCCCCAGAAATATCTCTGATGCTAAGAAGCTATTGGGGGGATATCCCTTCAACCAACCTCGTGCGACCTCGTGATTAACTCCAGTGTGAGCAGAGCCTCCTGATATTACCAATTATACAATGGATTTATCTTCTCCCTTTCTCAGACACATATGTTGATTTAATTGCCTTGGAGAAGTTTACTCACAAAATCCTATTCCAAGGCACTAAATCCTAAGTTAGCTTGTGTACCCTAGAAAATAAAATCATGACTAATCAATTTTAAATTATAGTGTTAATTTTAGTGGTCGTGATTACTCAAAAAGGTATGGTAGTGAAACTCGTGATGTTATGAATCTGCAAGAAAAGTAAATATGAAAATGATGCAAAGTCTTAACTTTAAGTTTCAATGAATTATATGCTTCTAAAAACCAATGCAATTTTCAATTTCAACTCTGCAATTCTGAAGTAAAATGCAATCTTTTATTACATGCACTAGACAAGGACTCAAAAGACCAAAATACCTATTTTTTTGTATTTTCAATATAATAAGAATGAAAATGCATCGACTGAAAAGTAACTTGATATATAACCCTACTGTGTATAGAAATAGATAACTCAAGCAGGATACCAAGTAGCAAAACACCCAGCCCAATGTACAAGGACAACAAAAAATGAAAAGATGATGAGAAAGACTATGCCCAACCAAAGATAGGTTTCTTGTCATCCCACAAGCACTTAACAAGCACTACAGAGACCCAAGAAGGCTTCGCAAACATCAAATCCCACCCAACAACCACCGGACCAAGAAAACAAGGAAGGAAAATTGATGTACGTGACTGTTTAGGCAAACAAAGCGTATATACGCATCTTGTAGAGGGACAACCTGCGTATGTACACGACTGTCAAGGAAATAAACACGTATATGTTTCAAAACAAGGCCAGGCAAAGGAGAAAGGCTGAAAACTCAGACCTAGAGTGAACAGAGGATGTTAAGCAATGATACGTCAAGAAACATAATAGAAACAAGAGCAATCTAAGGAGAAAAGTACTCCAAACCCGAAGAAAGAAGATTTAATCCCCAGTATGGTCGCCAATTCTGTTACGAAGAAAATCTCTCTATGGCTAGGGTAAACCACAACAGACATAAATGACTGCAGAAATCAACTCTCTTCTCAAGTATGCTATGAAAATAAATATGCTAGCAAGACAAGATAAAATCCTACCTCATCCAGATGTTCGATGAAGTCCATCATTGTGCACTTAACCCAAAACAATATACCTGCAACTAGTCCTCAACAACCAAGCAAAGAAAGAATATGGTGATATTATATAATGTTATCCCATTCAATAGCATAATCCATTAATAAACATGACAAATATGCCCATGGAATAATAATTCAATATATTTTCAAGATATGAATTGGACGGGAAAAGAGTATTTCTATTAATAAATGATCAGCAGAAGTGAAAATGTTACAGACTTCTATGTCGGCATGGTTCGGAACCAAGAAACTAAGTTCCTTCCAGCTGGGCCTCCACCACTTCAATCCTCCACAAAAGGCAAGCTCATAAGAGAGAAACAATGAGGTTCTCAATCAATAAGGGAAGATCTTGGCGGTTGAACATTGTGTTGAGACTTAAAGGACGAAGGGATGCAGACTCAATATGAAGTAAATAATTTATCCCGAGTAAATTTTCTCTCAAAGTTGAATTCTTTCTCCTTTTCCATATCTCGGAATTGGCCCATTTATAGCCTTCAAAATGAAACTAAGGGCCGAGTCGAAACATTTCCAGTATATGGAAGGCCAAGGATCATAGATCCCCTATCGTGACATGGAAACCCGACATTAATTTTCATTTTTTGGCACAAATCTTTGTTGTAGGAAAATCTCCCTGCGGATAGGTAGATCGCCTCTAAGAGCTTGACCCTAACTCTAGACAGAAAATGCTTAACCTGGACACTGACTTCCTTTCAAATCTATCTAAGCTAACACATGGGAAGGAAGGATAACAGAAGTACCTCTTTATCGACGTTTTCCCCTGCACACTCCTAGTTGCGCTTCGATCCTTTGCTTCTCGTTGAATCCTGTGGACAAAACAAGATACGACCACTTCTTACCCTATTGATATTAGCTTTAAAATAGATCTATCAGTTAATGATAAGTTTATGTGACATTATACACAAACTAGAAAGAAACAGGCCAAGCATTTCATATTGATGAGAATAACGACAACAGTACTTACAATCATAGATGCGAATGCGACAGCTTCGTCGAGTCCTCTTCATCTAACCCTTGCCTGAAAGATCCACAACCTGGACAACAGCAGCTTCACTGACCACTCTCCTTTGGCTGACTGTGTATTTTCTCCAAGATCATAAGTTTCATACCAGCAGTTCTTCCCCCTTTCCACCATCATAGAGGGTATTTATATAGGTTAAGAGGAGCTTAACCTCCTGAGTTATCTTTAGAACAAGTTGGGAACTTCCTCCTCAGATCAGGGATCTCTTGATGAAACCAAGAATTCAAACACAACTGCCTCATAATCTTGAAAGATCCTCCCCTTATTCTCCTCAACGGGCCAACTACTGCCTCAGATTAGGCAGCGCTCCCTTAGAAGGGGCATCAGAGCATTGTAGCGCTCCCTGGTAATCTTTTGGAGGGCGCCAGCGCTCCCAAGATGAGAAACGCTCCTTCAGAGGGGGCAGGGGAGCGTTATAACACTCCCTGAAGCCTTGTAGGGGAGCGCCAGCGCTCCTAGAGCTGATATAGGGGAGCGCTCCCCCTCAGAACCTTTGTTTCAGAGCTCTCTTCAGGTATCAAGAGTTATTTGACTTTAGTAAACCAGTTCTTCTTCTCCAAATCAAGCACATGAGATGTTTTAACTGTCTCCTTAGTGTCATCGGCATGGTAATATGCTCGAACATCATTTTTGACACTTGTGACCAACTTGCGACACTTGCGAAAGTTGTAAGGAAGATGTGACACTTACGACGATTGAGAGGAACATGCGACACTTATCCAGCTGAGTAATTTTGACATGTAACAGATTGCCCCCCAAAGTATGAAGTTAGAAGATGTCAACTGATAACTGAAATACTTTGTAGACGTCTAAGCAAGGGTATAGACTTGGAGAACCTGACAGGAGTTGCACACAAACATACAACAAATATCATGACATATTTCAAAACCCAAGGCAGGCATACCTATGCTTGGGTGATCAAGACTTAGCAGGATATGGCCGCCATAAAATACACTGCGGATCCATAATTTTATTGATAAAAAAGGTATAGCCACCGAAGATACAATGTGGATCTATACTCTGATGAATTGGACCGTTCGTAGCCACGAAGAATACAAAGTGGATCTACGAGATGACAAGACATACCCACGACCAATACAAAGTGGATCTATGTGACAGTGTATGTGTTCTTGTCCAATGAATACTCCTTCGCAGCCTGGGCAAAGTATATATCAAAGTGGTTACCCAACCCATGGTATTCTTCACCAATCCCAATGTGGTACGATCCTAACCATGTGATTATATGTCTTGATGTCAAACATGGCAGAAACCACTTGATTACCGGTCAATGGTGTGAGTCGTTAACAAGTCCAAGGGAGATCACCATTAATGTCAATGATTCCCAAGGTACCCTAGTACATTCCAGCGAATGTGAATAGATGAGCCGAAGTCGAACACCCATGGAATCATTCGATCAGAGGTCAATGATGTAGACCTACTGTCGAACGTGAGGAGGCCTGCCATTGAGGCATGCAGGTCCCAAAGTACTAACTGGTTTCTAAGTCTGATTCCCAGATAATGTGTTGGAGTCGACAGGAATAGACTCGTCGAGGGAGGGCCTTGATGTATCCCCCATCAACGACATGAAACAGACATAGAGATGTAATTGGCAGATCAAATGGACATGGACTAACACAGGTTTTGAGGCAAGATATTTGGGATGGTTGACTCTCGAGGCGGATACTTCCCTTGAACACTGAGGCACAACAGCAAAACGTGACACGGACCAAAACTATGCAGTGGGTATTGTGACTCGCGTCGGGTGACCCAAAGGAGCGAAAGGAACTCAAAGGATTGGCACAGTGCAGAGGTTCAGCGGATTATAATATGTGCAAATGACAAAGTGTCATGTTCAACGGCGACTCTAAGAAGTGTTGGATGATGTTCTCAAGAGACTGCTTGGCTTGCTCCTTTCAATTTTTTCCCCCATCCAGATATATGAGTACCTCTTTTTGATTTAATGAGCTTGAGGAGGATAACACATGCTCGATATAACTCACCTTTGGTAAGTTCCTCTTCCTTTGTTTAACAAACCGGAAGAAGTAAGGTTTTGGTCCCATATGGGTCTGTCGATGTGTGCTTTAACGAGTCCAAAGACAGAAAACTCAAAGGTTTTTCGGGATTATAGAGTTTGGAAAAACACTTAAAAGGGAACTCTCTCAGTTCCTTTTTCGTACAGTAGTCCAACGAGACCAAAAAAGGGTTAAACTATCACTCGAAAGACGCCCTTTCTGACCTTTTAACGAGCATGAAAGGAAGCAAGGTCGCTCGACAATCTTTTCATATTTAGGGAGTCTGAAAAGGGTTTAAAGAAGACTCTAGGGGGGTTCCTTTTTCGTGTGTTCGCATCCATATGGATCCGAAAAAGAGATAAAAGTGTACCCGGTTACGTTCTCATATTTTCGAGCTCGAGAACGAACTAAGACTATGCTCATAAGTGCGACAAGGTGAATAATTCATCAAGACTGCCAGGAAACCTGCGATGCCATAACTACAAACCAGGGTTTAGTGAAGCTATTATATCTTTAGAGAAACCCAAAAAATGACCATACCTTATAAAAAATGAAAATTTATAAATAACAATTGATTTGAAATTCATTTACCATTTCATTTTGCAAGGATTTTTGGAGTA
>ML846482.1:36037-54661 GCA_009831015.1 Picea engelmannii
AGTTGGTTATGTAACTTAGGGTTTCTTGGGAAAAGAGAAAAGTACATATACATGCTTAGGGATGTGAGAAAGACACACCAGAGAAGATGAGAGGAGAAGTTGAGAGATTGCTTGAGAGAGGAAAGTGAACATCAAGAAGGGAACGATTCCCAAGAGAGCTAGGGTGCAAATCCCAAGGAGGTTTTTTTTGTTTTGATTTGCAGCAGTGTTGTTTGCTGGGATAGGCAATACTGTACGGATCCGTACAAGCCGTACAACAACATTCTTGAGGAACACAAATCGAGGCAAGCTTGGGAACGATTTTTGAGGCATCCTTGAATAATTTTCTGAAGGAGGATGGTTGTACAGAAGATAAGGTACAACAACTTGTTGTGGCACGAATTTCAAGGTGTCAAATTTCAGCAAATCCGTACAACTGTACAGACTGTGGCATGGTTTTCAAGACAGATTTGTGGGGGACAATTTTTTGCTATAAGAGGTATTTCTCTTGGCTGAAAAAGTGTTATTGATGCTATTCTGAACTTTCCTGAAGAAAAATAATAAGATTTCTCTCTATCGTTGGGTTTCCCCACATTGGGGTTTTCCCTGGCAGTTGCCTAAATTTATGTGAGTTATGGGTTGCTGTCCATTGTGCATTTCCGCTGCATATTTTGCTTAACAATGTGTATTTCTGCTTATAGAAATTTCTGAATGTGGGTATGCATTTCTGAAATTTAAGAAGACAATTATCTCTAGGTTGCTAAGTGTTTGATGAAATGTGTGAATGAAATATTTTTGATTTTGTCATTAAAAAAAATCAACAAAGATCCCTTTTTATATATTTAAAAAAATATGGTGTTTATAGTACAAAATTAGGGCTAATACCCTCAATACACATATACAGTCGATACTACAATATCCACGACATCTACGCTTGTGGCGCCAGATGTGTGTCATGGTGACAAACTATGACATTTGCGAGACATCAAAAGAGTCGTACCCAAGCCCTGAGTACACCAACCACCTTTCGCTGCATGGATTTAGGTAGATCCTCTACCTGAACCATGGGGATCCTATGAGTCAAATGAGATAGGTTGCCCTGCATGTTTTGTAGGACCCACTCGGCTTGTAGGACCCGGTTCCTCCGTCGATGTCAAGGAAACCCTTCCGACCGTCGCAAACCCACATCTGCGTTACACAAGTGTCTAGTTAGTACTTAAGCGCCATCCAAAAATATTTTTGTTCTATTATACAAAAATACAAAAAAATGAAATATTTAAAAACATTTGACATACCTATGTCGCCATAGGTAGTCCTTGGTGGGAGTGGCATGTTTGAATCTCCTCGGAAGTCTATCCCTGCATAGGGATAGTCATCTAGGGAAATGACCTGTCGCTGGCACCAATAGAAAAATCCTCGTTGTAGGGTGTCGACACCCTACCTCCCCCTGCTGCCTCATTACCTCGGTCCACCGTGACATTGCTGGATCATGAGGTCCTCTAGGAAGAATCTCGACTCTAGGTCCCAAAGCTGGAACCTGCTCGAAGAAGAAACTACATAGGATAGAGTCAAACCCAAAATTCCTCTTACTCCCCTGTTTGCACTCTGTGAACCGACTCTTCATATTTGACAGTAGTGAGGTACACTAGTCATATGCTGTGGGTCTCATACACTGCACTGCATAGAACATGAGCGACCTCAATTCCTGGTGCAACGAGACCGAACCTATGATCCTGGTCAATACAAGCACAATAATCTTTAGGTTGAGATTGTTTATCGCCCCGATAGGGAGTTGACTCCCTACCTTCGGAGTCCCCGCTACACAGTGGGCGTCGATGTACTCCTCTATTTTCATTCTTCTCCCTGCTCCCCGTGATTTGAGGTTTACAACCTCTCCCCGACATGATAGACCAGTCAAAAAGTAGATATCCTCTACTTCAATCCTCAATGGTTTCCCATTGAGGTTGAAGCTTTCACTCTCAGGGTCCCAGTAATCCACAAGCATCTCGAGCAACCTCACCCGGGCCCTCATCCCTTTGAGTGCTTGGAATTTATATAAGACACATCTCTTTAAGGCCATTTGGTCCCCCAAATATTGATCCACAGCAACGTCGACATCCTCATGCTCTCTTTCTCTCCATTCAAGAACCATCCTGCCAAGGACAAGTTAAAATTTGAGTTAACATCCTTAAAATTCATTATTTGCGTGCCTGTACGTTGTCTGCTTCACTTACAATTGTGTATAGGGATGGCTATACGTGCCCTGCAGTTTTCACAGGCCCGTATAACTCATCATATATGCGACCTGATAGGAAACAACCCGCGTACACCGAATTTCACATTTTACACCCTCAATTACTAAAAATTTGGAACCTAATTTAAAATTTTAATCCACTGGAAATGAAGATGAAGATAAGAATAATTACCTGGACCAGATGGTTTCTAATTTCATTGCCTGATGCTCCTGGAATCGTCGTTTGAATCTCAGAGGTATTTTGGTCCAATTTGCACTATTTGGGTAAACAATCAAAATGGTATAGTAATTCTTGGTTTTGTTACTATTTATAAACAATTTTTACCCACTTTCTATAGTTTTGAGCCATTTTTTCAACTAATGGACTAATACAAGGGTGGATTGAGTTGGTTTTTGCAGTTTTAACCAAGGATTCTTGTAGATTTCAACGTTATGTTGGTCGTTCATCACTACGGGCATGTATTTTCATTACCTAATATATAGGATAGGTATCCATTCCATCATGTATTTTCACATTATTCTATAAACTGTCACTTTTTATGCCTTAGGTACGAACCCATTTGTTGCGACACAAAACCCTCCATCTGCTATAAGTTGTGTTGTTAACAAGTGGTAGAGACTTACCAAACATGGGTACCCTAGTTAGATCCCCTACTTCACTTAGTGCCCATGCAGAGATTTTTTCCATAGGACCGGGAGTCCCTCATATATAGTACATGACTTGATTTTGAGCCTCATTTCTCACTCATAAACATGCGGCCTTATACCCCGAGGATTCCCAAACGATTTTTATTTAAGCTCTTTTCCAACACGTCTTCAAAAAGTGAAAAGATTGCCGAGTGAACTTGTCTCTTTCACACTCGTAAATAGGATTTTAAAGGACATCTATTTGGCACAAGTTTATCCCTTTTTCACACCAAATAGACTAAAAGTCATAAAAAAGGACATTTTTTGGCATTAAGTTGTGATTGCATCTCATGCCCTTGCTTGCAGTATTTAGCCTATAGCCGGTTCTCGCTTTGCGTTATAAACTGTTTTCCTCAGTAGTTTTGCATCCTCAACTAAGCAGAGCCGTGCTTATATCCTTCACAATTTGACACCCTATAACTAGGAGGGAACATTCCCCCGAGTGTCCATCTCCCGCATGCATTTCCCTGCATTGAACATAGATATGTTCCACTGCTGGAACTAGTTTTTCTTACTTGCAACACTCATTTCCTCCTCTGTATCATAGCATTCATTTGTCTATGAAAAAATAAAAAAAGATGGGCGGTAAGGGAATATTATATTATATTGGCAATAGTCATGTCACCTTTGAATAGAGAACAAAGTTATTGAGTCCAGTCATCATCATAATTTTTGGATTAGCATGGCCTTAGGAAGCTGAGATCGTTACAGAGTCTTCTCTATCGACTGGTTACTCTTCTAGTCCCTATAGAGAATTTCATTGATGCCTCCTACATCTCATGTTTTCATCATTGGGTCTATCCTGCTAGAGTCCTCTAGATGTCTAATGCTCTTGTTCAAAGGAATTCTATCAACTTGTGTCGACTACTCCTCAGAACTCTTGACTTTGCATGTCGGACATACCCTCAGTTTGTCTTAGAATCACATGATACTATAGTCCTATCATGAACACTGGCCCTACTTTCATCATTGGTAGGTAACCTTGAACCCAACAGTCGACACTTCATCATTGGTCATTGACTGGGTGGTTTCCCTTGTGTTCGATGAAAATACATCTATTCACACATTGGGATTTGTGCAATGTATTGAATGCCATTAGCCCTATTGGTAGTTTCCTCACCCTTGTCAGTAGTTTTCATCATTGGCTACTATTCAGAGGGTCTTTTTCGTGTACCGATTGCACTTGCACACATGAAATACACATAGGGTCATTGGTTCGTGAACATGTTCTTCATTTGATTTCCACCAAATCACGAAGCTCTTGCTTTGTACCTCATGCTGAATGATGAGAGATGTCTTAATGCTCTCCTTTCAATGGGTCTCCTTCCATCAACTTCATCCCATCTATTCTGGAAACGAGACCTAGATTCTTATGAGTAACTTGAGGCTTGTAGTCATCAGTGGTAGGCTCTCTCACTATCGACAATTGGGAATACTTTAATTTCTCCTGATCGATGGATTCTTTAGGTGTTCGACACAGCTCCTTTATTCACACTTGTAAAAATGTACTTGGTGCCTTGATACCTACTTTCATTATCAGTAGGTTGTCTTGCATTTGTTAACGATATAACTCAATGACCGGTAATCAAACGATGTCTCGTTGTGTTCGACCTCAACTCCTTTATTCACATAACATAGAATTTCACCCTTGGAGGATTGTGTAGAATACTTGAAGACATCACTATGTGGCCACAACTTTTCTGAGTTGTTGCTTCCTTTTCATTGGACCAGTACCTATATGAATTCAGTGATCATGGGAGATCATATTGTACTCCATTGTATACATATATCTTCGGATTGGTTTTGAGATTGGTTCTACTGGGCCTTGTTCATGATTATGACAACTATTGGCATGTAACCACATTTGTATTTTCCTATTCATGGCCACAAACACTTGTTTGGTATATTTTCACATGGATCTACAGTGTAATTTTATTGGCAACCATGTATGCAAAGTCAGTGAAGAATGTAATGAGCAACCAGTTCGTCCAGATGGTTCCCTACCACTCCACTTCTGGGTTGTCTATAATGTATTTTAGCCATCACAGATACTCCTCTGACCTCACACATTAGGGGGCATCTATTATAGAAATATTTGCCTCACCCTATGCAGTCTTTCACATAAGGTATTTTTCCATTTCCCCGTGCAGACTTATCTTCCCTGTTTATAAAATCCAGAGCCAAAAATAAATATTTTTCCACATGTACGCATATTGCCTACTATACAACATGTGTATATGCCGGCTACTCCACTATAGCCCGCGTACATCGGGATTTATGCCAGAAAATGAAAATTAATGTCGGGTTTCCATGTCACGACAAGAGATCTATGATCCTTGGCCTTCCATATACTAGAAACGTTCTAACTCAACCCTTCAGTTCCATTTTAAAGACTATAAATGGGCCAATTCCAAGCTATGGAAAAGGAGAAATAATTCAACTTTGAGAGCAAAGTTACTCTGGATAAATTATTTACTTCATATTGAGTCTGCATCCCTTTGTCCTTTAAGTCTGAACACAATGTTCAACCCCCAATCTCTTCCCTTATTGATTGAGAACCTCATTGTTTCTCTCTTATGAGCTTGCCTTTGGTGGAAAATTGAAGTGGTAGAGGCCCAACTAGAAGGAACTTAGTTTCTCGGTTCCGAACCGTGCCGACACAGAAGTCTGTAACATTTTCACTTCTGCTGATCATTTATTAATATAAATACTCTTTTCCTGTCCAATTGATATCTTGCAAATATATTGAATTATTATTCCATGGGTATATTTGTCATGTTTATTAATGGATTATGATATTGAATGTGCTAACATTATATAATATCACCATATGCTTTCTTTTCTTGGTTGTTGAGGACTAGTTGCAGGTATATTGCTTTGGGTTAAGTGCTCAACGGTGGAATTGATAGAACATCTGGACGAGGTAGGATTTTATCTTGTCTTGCTAGCATATTTGTTTTCATAGCATACTTGAGAAGATAGTTGATTTATGCAGTCATTTCCTTCTGTTGTGGTTTACCCTAGCCATAGAGAGATTTTCCTCGTAACAATATTCTTTGAAGGTAGACTTATTCTTACCCCAGTGCAAAGGGAGTTTGGGGTGGGCGGGCATAGGGGTGTCATTAGGCTCCCAATTGGGAGTGGATCCCCTGAAAGAAAATTATGGGTCTATTTTTCACTCGTTTTGGGCTTTTTCGGTCAATGTTTTTTTGACCCATTATAATCTAATTTCATTGAAGTGATTCAGGCTGTAATCTAATATGAGTTAACATATTAGAGTTTTGGATGCTGCAAAATACCCAAATATTGTATTGTCAATGATGAAGTTAATGCAATGAGAGACAAAGTTCTGGCTCTTATTTAGGTTGATTTTCCCACTTAATGGTTTCTAGAGTAAATCTTGTGAATATTGTGTGAATGTGCCATTATTATTCTTATCTAAGTTAGGTTTTGCTAGTATTGTTTTTTTTTCATAGGTTTATCAAACTCTTCATTTTATTTTCTTTAGGGATGAAAACTTTGGTTGAGTCATGTTTAATCAAATTTCTTCTAGTCATGCTTAATCCAATCAAAGTATATTTAATTAGATCTCCATTTTTTGGGTCAATTGACCAATTTTTGGTAGTCATTCTCATGAATCAACTTGAAAAATTGGTCTATATCATACCTTGTTGTATTGTTACTTTATCATCCATTGATGTCTCTTTCTATCTTTCTTTATAGTCAATTTTTGTTTCACATCAAATCCTATCTTAGTTGACTCCTCTCTAGATCTCTTCAAGTCAAAGTTCTTCTTATAACTTCTTTTGGAAAGCTCACTTTCACATATATATTGGCATGGAAAAATGATTATCCAATTGATGGTTTATTTGGTCTATTACAAATCACTTCTCTCTAGACTCAATTTTAATCTTCTTCTCATTAAGATACATCAAATCTAAAGAGATACCTATTATACTTCTTTATTTTTGGCAAAGCAGTTAGAAGATTAGGTAGTTCAACAATTTCTCTCTTACTAGTGGTTATAACCACCCTTGTTCTAAACAACCTCCATTCTTTAAATGTATGTAACCTTCCAGGGCTATATTTATTTAGATGGGATCCATTCATAACCTTATTTAGCATGAAACCTTGAAGTACTTTCAATTGAACTATCCCATTTAATCTTATGCCTTGAAAGATGCATGAGTCGATCCATATAACTTTTACAATTTTTTGACTTGACTTTGATCTTGCTATCATAAACGAGAACCAAGTATCCATATTTGATTTCTTATATTCGTAATTCCCATTATGCTAGATTTTCTATCGTGCTTTCTCAACCTTCTAATGTAGAAGTGAAATTTTATAGGTATCCTCTAGTCGATACAACTTGTACAATTGATTATATAGTGACTTAATCACATTGATTTTCAACACGCTTGCAATTTTTGTCAAGGAAATAATAGGTGTATGGGAATGAATACCTCTAAACCATAGAGAAACTAGTATGTTGTATTGTTAAATAATTCAACTACTCCTTCATCTTGGGGATCAAAACTCTTTTCATGTTGTCACAAATTATGAAACTAAAACTTTAGTACTCAAGTTCACAAAAAATTTCATTAATCACTTACAATTGTTAGAGGACATCTAAATCTTGTTATAATGTTCTAATTTTAAAATTTGTTATTGCCTTGGATGTGCAGTCATGTACAAACTCCATTTCAACCTACTTTGTTAAAATTTAATCACAGTAATTATCTACTCAATGCATTTATCATTTAACTAATCTTTATTTGGCCATGTCAAGTTTTAGTCCTTCCTTGCATATGACGTGCCTAAAAAAAATTCCAATTGGTATATAGAAAAATAATATCAAATGATGTACATAATTCTTAAAAAAACTATATACAATCTAATTACTAAATTAGGTTGTGATTCTATTGTACAAAATCTACCAAATGCTTTGACAATTATCCTTGAGAAGACTGCATGTACATTACTCAGTCAACCTAGAATTTTCCATGTATAAATAAGCCCCATTATTTTACAAAAGTCATCTTATGTCAATACACTTCTACAATTGGGACTTGGTTGTAGTAGAAAATTCCATTAGTGAACGACTAACGTTAATTTACAACAACTTCTTTGATTATATCATATGCAAAATGGTGGGGAAGGGATCTGCCAATATCACTTCATTCAATTCTATGAAATCTATGTAGATCCTTAATTTATTCGGGTCTCTTTTATTTGGTTACATTACCTATGATTATCCCACTTACAGTTGTTGATGGGATAAATTATACCAACTAGGATCCTATTATCAATTTATTACTTTACAATATCTTGGTATTTATGTTTGAATTTATAGGGCTTGGTTTTTCTCTAGGAATTAATTTGATTTTCATCTCACTCATTTTTTTCACTAATCCCTTAATATTTTTCTAGTCTTGGGAAGATACTTAGTACTCCTTCAACAAGTTGACTACATGGAAAATTTTGGGGACCAAATTTCACCCATGGGATAATTTTCCATGCTTTCCCCCCAAAAAAATATTTTCCAATTTCCATTTTTTCTAAAAATGATTCACCAAAATTCTATGGGATAAAATTAAAAATCACCATAATTTTATAGAAAATATACAAAATCCTTAAAAAATGAATATTTTTACAAAAATGTTGTCAAACATTTTATATTTTTCATATTAAGGATTAGTAAGCTTTGCCAAGGTTTCTATATTTTAAGATAAATTTATGTCCTTAAAATTATCCTTGATTGACTATATGTCTTATTTATTTTTCTAGCTAGTAGTCTCCAATATATACCATCTTTGATCAATCAAATCAGATATGTATTTGTCTTTGTCTTTTATTTCTTGATCCATCCACTTGAGTTTTGGTTTCAACAACCCATCTTTCTCTTTCAACCACTTGAGTATAATGAAATTTATCTGGATTAGATCATCATACAATTTGTCATCTATATTGGTAATTTATGGGTGGAAAAAATTGGAGGAATCAACTTGCAGGGCCATTTTAGTGGCATGTCCCAGTTTGGAAAATTAGGGTCTGGAACCTTCCAAAGCCATTTGGAGGCATTAAATGACATTTTTTTGGGATCATAGTGTATGAAACTTAAGCTCACACCCTCGTTAGTGTTATACAATATAATACCTTTCCAACAGTGCGTAAAACACCTCAATCAGAGCTCTATGCAAAAGTTATGCCACCCGCAAATGGAACTACCTTGTTGACCACCATGGTATGAGTGGATGCCACGTTATCCCCCACTACTGATACAAATGAGGATATCCATGTGTGGCCTTTCAATAATATTATGGAAGGTCCAAACCTAATCACTAATTGAGGGTTGAGGAAGTCAAAACCCTAACCCTAGATGTTTATCGCGCTATGTTAAATACCTTAAGGAGGAGAAAGGGTTCCATTCTTTTGTATGGTACTTATTCCATAGTTGAGTAGAGCATCCAAGGAGTGGTATTTTTAGAGCATAATAGAGGAGGTAGGAGATTTTGTATTAGTCATTCAGGCCACAATGTCAAAGGAAACCTCGTAGCAAGTGCTTATTTATTTATACTTTTTTTCCATAACTGAAGAAAAGAGAGCAGAGCATAGGTCTCACCTTATAGCTGGGTTTTCTCCCGTATTGGGTTTCCCATGCTACATCTTGTGTGGATGGTGTGTATATTTTTTGCCTACTATTTCATTTTTGTATTAAGTTATTTTCGTAAATTCAAGCAAAGCTAGTAATTAACTAATTCAGGATCTAAGGAAAATTAGTCTACATAGTCTAAGATTTCATAATATTATAAGATTTGTTGTGACAAGTTGTTCTAGTGGAATATCCACAACAATTTATAGATCATATTGGTATCAAAGCCACTTTATTTGGGGTATTTGTGGAAAGTTGCAAGATCTAGAAATTGTCTTAAGAATAAAGTCATAGAACCTTGGCCATATTAGATGAGTTTGTTCACAACAACCCTCAAGATCCAATAGAAGAGAGATTTGTGAGCTTGAAAGAGAAAGTAACTGATATATATTGCAATATGGACCTCCTCATGGTATCCCTAGTAATCAAGCTCAAACCGTTCAGTGAGGTTAGAGGATCTAACTTAGAGATCGGATCAGAGGGGAAATTGGGAGAAAATGAAGACCCAAAAAATGAGTCGAGGAAAGAGTTCGAGAAATAGAAGCCTAGTTCCCCCTTCACAATATTTATTTAAAATGGAAGTGAAAGTGGATATCAATCCATATAAAGGTGATATTGATGCATTAAATTTGAATCATTGGTTGCAACAATTAGAGGTCTATTTCAATGTTCACAGTATAGATGAGGAGCAAAAGATTTCATTTTCCCGACTGAAATTAGAGGGCCATGCATTAACCTAGTGGGAAATCCACACAAAGACACTTAGGCTAGAGGTTGATCCACTAGTAACTAAGTGGGAGGATTTTAAAACCCTCATTATGTCCCAATTCTACCCTATCGGGTATGTAAAAGACAAATTGATCCATTGGCATTACTTCAGGCAAAGGAAAAGGAAAAGTGTGCAACAATACACCACATAATTCAAAAATATGGCTATCATGCTAGGTATCTCTTCCAAGAACCTAGAGGTACCCCTAAAGTATCTAGGGGGTCTACACAATCATTTTTCAAAGCAAGAGATGTTCTTAAATCCCAAGACAATTGATGAGGCTTGTGTGCAAGCACATTATCTGGAAAATATAGGCCACAAGAAAGGACAACCAAGTGGTTCCAAGTAGAAAGAGCACCAATATGATTCCAAGAAGGGGAAGAAGAAGTGGAAAGGGAAAGAAAATAAGACAACAACCACTGCACATCAATGCAAGGATCCAAGTAACCAATATAACCATTGCAATATCTATGGTCACATTGAGGAAAAGTGTTGGACACTAAATCCAGAGCTGAACCCTAAGAACCGTAAGAAGGATAAAAAGAAGAAGAACCTTCTAGCCACATATTCAAGCAATCAAGTAGAGAGAAACTCAAATGTGGATGAGAATATTTCCTACACTTTAGTGCAGAAGGAGGTGAATATAAGTAGCCTTCATCACAAGGAAGAGAAGGAGATGACAAAACTCTTCCATATCAAGATCTATGTCAAGAATACCAAGGTAGATGCTTCGTTCGATTCTATTCCACAAGCCAATCTCATAGTATCTGATCTGGTTAACAAGGTTGGATTGGAGGCTCATGATCATCCTATCCCATATCCATTGGGGTGGGTAAACAAGGATGCAAAGATCAAGGTCATGAAATAGTGTAAGATCAAATTTGTTGTACGTGCATATTTTATTGATGAAGTGGAGTTAGATGTAGTACCCCTCGACATGTGTGGTGTAGTGTTTGGAATCCCCTACATGTATATGAGAGATGAAATCTTCTGGTGGAAAGAAAACCAATATCTCCTAATCAAGGATGGGAACTCTTTGATCATCAATGCACATAAAGGTAAATTCAAGGTTTCATTGGTAAGTGCCAACCAAGCCAAAAATTTGATTAGTTCAAGTAAGAAGTATGTTTTTCTTTTATTATAAGAGAATCATCCAAGTGATGAATTGGTAGGAGTAAAGGCATCCCTAGATGGATGTACTAAAATTACAAACAACAATTGGAGGAGTTATTGCATGCATACAAAGGAGTGTTATAGGAGCCTAAAGCACTGCCACTTAAGAGGGAAGTGGAGCTTCAGATACAATTGTTACTTGACTCCCCATTACCAAATATTAGGTTGTATAGACAATCTATTATGGAATCAAATGAAGTGAAGAAACAATTGCAACAACTGTTGGAGTAGGAATTAATTGGACCAAGTACCTCATCTTGTGGGTCACCTATCATCATCGTACCCAAGAAGGATGGGACTTGGTGAATGTGTATCTACTACAAAGCTTTGAACAATATTACACTCAAGAATAAATATCCTTTTCCCAAGATCGATAATTTGTTAGACCAGTTGAAACATGCCAAGTACTTCACCAAGTTGGATCTCAAATTGGGATTCCACTAGGTATGTGTCAAAGAAGAATACACCTAGAAGAGCACCTTCAAGAGTGATTCAATACAAGTCAAGGTTTGTGTGAATGGTTGATCATGCCATTTGGTTTATGTATTGCACCCATATTTAGATTCATTTGTTATAGTGTATTTGGATGATATATTGGTTTATAGATCTACCTGGTAGGATAATATGTCACATCTCATGCAGGTGTTAGAGACTCTGAAAATGAACTAGATACTGGCTAACCTCAAGAAATGTGAGTTTTCTCAGTAGTCATTGGTGTATTTGGCATATGTGATCGGTGGAGGGGAGCTCAAGATAGATCCCACAAAGATGGAGGCCATCATAAAATGTCTGGTTCCTACTAATATCAATGAAGTTAAGAGATGTGTTGGGGTAGCAACGTACCTAGAGAAGTTCATATCATATTTTTCAATGGTAGTTGCACCCCTCCATGCCATAACAATGAGTAGTAAGAGTTTCCTATAGGGAACAAATCAACAAAAATATTTTGACGAGCCAAAATGAAAGATAAATCAAGAATCAATTCTCACATTGCCTAAATTGCAAAATCCCTTTGAAGTGGAGACTAATGCAAGTGGGTATGATATGGGAGCAATTTTGATGCAAGGAGTTAAGCCAATATGCTATCATTATGAGATGTTTCATGGGGGAGTTTTGAACTACCCTACATATGATAAGGAAATCTATGCCCTGGTTCAAGCAGTTAAGAAGTGGGAGCACTATCTCATGGACAAGGAAACCATTATCCACACAGATCACCATCCACTATAGTATTTGTAGGCTCAGAGTAAGCTTAAAAAAACTAGATATTACAGGTGAATGGGGTTTTTGCAGCAATTTCATCTAGTCATCAAGTATAAGAAGGGAAACACTAATAAGTTAGCAGACATGCTTTCAAGGCCAATTGCATCCAACATTACAACTTTGGGAACTCTTATGCACATTGAGCCTTTTAACCATGATGCATACAAAGTGACATACAAAAAATATGAGGAATTCAAGGAGGTGTTTCAACAACTATAGGGCCAAATTCATGTAGAAGAAGGTGACAGTAAGGCTGACTATCATCTCTAGAATGGGTTACTATACAAGCTAGATAAGCTCTATGTTCCTAAAGGTGAAATATTGTAGCTTATCATAGAGGCTCACACCTCCAAGGTTGCAAGAAATTTTGGTGTTGGGAAGACAATTGCTAACTTAAAAAGGTATATGTACTAGCCCAGAACGCAAGAATATGTAGCATAATATATTATAGGATGCATATTTTGTTTTACCCGTAAGCCCAATAATAGAAATCAAGGTCTATACCATCCCTTACCTATACCCACTCGACCTTGGGGAAGCATTTCCATGGATTTTGTGGGTGGTCTACTAATCCAGGTGGATATTGGTGGCCACACACCTATTCCAACTGGCTCAAAACATTCTTCTAGCAATTTACTATTTTTAGCAGTTTTTCGGTTACTAAACTTTCGAGGCCATTTTGAGGGCCTAAATGAAGTCTTTTCACGACCAGACACCTCAATTATAATCAATAGTTTTGATTGAGCCCCCAAAATGAATCTCCTCATTGATACATTTCCAACAAGCTATCGTGTTCCCCAAACGGAGATCATATTCCAAAGTTACACCCCTGGGAAGTTGATACACCAAACTACCAAAAACAGGGTCCACAAAACTGCTGAATTTTCATCTTCCGGGGTTAGGTATTTGGATTTTCTTTATGTTAAAAATTCCTTTGGAGCCTCATTTTAACAATCATATTCTTACAAATGTTATTAGTCGTCACATCACTTCTTAGAGATAATATGCCACCAATCTAGCGAGTCTTTCACTCTTTATTTCTACAGTTTTGTACATTTCTCTCATTAATAGAAATTGTGTATTACTGTATCTCTATGTTTATGGTTATATCTCTGATATATCTGTATTATATTATTGGATATCTGATATATCTCTGTACATTTCTTTATTATATCTCCGCTCTCATTTCGTACCGAAAATAATCTGGATCAATGGTATCACAACAGGCTGCTCTTGATCGTTTTTCTAGTGCATGTCCTCGATGAGGTCCGAGTATAGAAAGTTGGGTCTCTATCTTGTCTCTCTTGAGGAAAATTCTCTAGAACACCCAAGAAACCCTTCACGGTGGAAGAAAATAAAAATGACGGAGCAACATATTCTATTGATATGTTGCTTAAGCAAGCTCTCACGCAATAGAGGGACGAAATGGAGGATTTTTCCCACATCCTTCAATGCCTTTCGATAAAAATATGCACGTATTTATCAAGAAGCCACTTTTCAAGAACCCCTCCTTTCAAGGTACAAGTCAATTTTGATATTCCTGTATTTGAAGGTCAGATAGATGGGGATGCCCTAGAAAAATGGTTAAATCTGCTAGAAGGTTATGTCTCTATTCACAACTTTTCTAGCAAGGAAAAGATCACCTTCACACTCCTTAAAACTCTCCCTCATGTCAAAAATTGATGGGAAACTTACTGGGAGAAAAGTTCCACAAAAGAGTCTAGAATATATGGGGTCGAGCACACTTGGGATTGTTTTGTGGATGTGGTCAAGGAACAATATTACCCTGTTGGTAACTATGAAGAACAATACATGATATGGACCATGTTGCATCAAGAGAGGGGCCAAGCAGTGTTAGAGTTCACCAATACCTTCCATACCTTTCACACCAAGCTATGTATCAAAGACTCTGAGCGACATTTGGTTCTAAAATACCGTGGGGTGATACACAGATACATCCAAACTGAAATGGATTTTCTGGACATCTCATCACTGGGTGTTTCTTATCGATATGTTGTTAAAATCGAGCAGAAATTTAAGCACCAGAACAAGTGAGAGTTCGGGTCTGCAAATCCACAAAAACCAAATAATGGTGAAGATGGCCTTAACAACTAGCCTTCAAAAAACCAATCCAATCCATATGAAAAGAAGGGTAACGGAAAGAAGAAGAAGGACACTGGAAAGTGGTGCGATTTCCACAAAATCCCCTGGCACAAAACTAATGAATGTCACTCAAAACAATCATTGGTGGTTGAGATCAAAGACAAGGATCCGAACCCTGATTCAGAATATGATTTAGAAAATAATGGGAAAAGAAAGATTATCGATGCAGACCCCACTGCTACTATTGCGACTGCAACAATTCAACTAGAAGAACCAATAGATCCTGAACAGGGGGAGCACATTTTTCATTCATATATGTGGGTGAAGGGGAACCACTGCATTTTATTGTTGATAGTAGAAGCTAGAAAAACCTCATGTAAGCAGAGGTCGTCAAACAATTGGGATTGTCGACAATACAACACCCGCAACCATATAACATTGGGTGGCTTCACCATGGATGAGATATTCATGTCAGCCAACAATTTCGATTTTCATATGACAATTATACCTTGAAGGATGAGGTATTATGTGATGTTGCCCCGCTGGATGTCTGTGATGTTCTTTTGGGCCAACCATATATGTGGAAGCACCATGTTATTTATGAGTCTCGACCCTGTAGTGTCATTGTTACTTTGGAGGGTCATCTCTATAGGATACCAGAGGTAGTTCCAACTACTACCCCACCTAAACAATGCCGCAAGGTAGTATCTCATACTACAAAATTCAACGTCTTCACAATCTGTTCAAAAGGTGAACAAACAAACACCACAACCACTGCAGCCTCAATCCAAGCACCTTCTGTCCAGTAGAAGCAGGTCGACAAGATTGAATAAAAGAACAAGGATTCCTTCTACACACAGTCATCTCATGTATCCAGACTGGTTAAAAAGGGCCAACCCTTCCAACCACAGGTTCGTGACAACCTTCAATAAGCTAAGCAACAAAACTTCTCCAGCAAGGCAAGCAGCTCATCAAGATGCAGATTCAACAAACACTTTTCCCTCTCCCACGAGAACTCAACACAATGGACACCATTGCTTCCTAAGGAGGGAGGATTAATCGAGGTGGATATCGATGGCCACCTACCTATTCCAACTGGATCAAAATAGTCTTCTAAGAATTTACTATTTTTAGCAGTTTTTCGGTTCCTAAACTTCCGGGGCCATTTTGAGGGCCTAAATGAAGTATTTTCGCAATCAAGAACCTCAATGATAGCCATTCGATTTGAATGATCCCCCAAAATGAATCTCCTCACCATTACCTTTCCAACAAGCTATCGTGCATCCCAAATCGAGATCATATGCCAAAATTACGCCCCCGGGAAGTTGATACACCAAACTGTCGAAAACATGGTCCACAAAATTGTTGGCTTTTCATCTTCCGGGGTTAGGGTTTTGGATTTTATTTATGTTAAAAAGGACTTTGGAGCCTCATTGTAACAATCGTATTCTTGTGAATGTGATTATCCATCACATCTATTCTCAGATCTAAGCTGCCACCATTCTAGTGAGTCTTTCACTTTGTATTTCTACAGTTTTGTACATTTCGCTCATTAGTAGAAATTGTGTATTACTCTATCTTTTTGTTTATGGTTACATATCTGATATATCTCTGTTATATTATTGGATATATGATATATCTCTATACATTTATTTATTATATCTCCGCCCTCATTTCGTGCCAAAAATAATCCAGATCAGTGGTATCAAAGCACGTTCCTCTTGATCATTTTTTTCCGTGCATGTCCTCGACGAGGTCCGAGTATAGCAAGTTGGGTCTCGAGCTTGTCTCTCTTGAGGACAATAAGATAGATGTGGATGCCCTATAAAATTGGTTTAATATGCTAGAAGGATTATTCTATGTTCATAAATTTTTCGACAGGGAAAATATCACCTTCGCACTCCTTAAGGCTCTCCCCCATGTCAAACATTGGTGGGAAACTTACTAGAAAAAAAGGTCCATAGAGGAATCTGGAATATATAGGGTTGAGCCCAATTGGTATTTTTTTTGGATACAATCAAGGAACGATATTTCTTTGTTGGTAACTATGACAACCAATACATGTGATGGACAACGTTGCGTCAAGAGAGGGGCCAAGCAATGTCGTAGTTCACCAATACCTTCCTTAACTTGTGCACCAAGATCAATATCGAAGAATTCGAGTGAAATTTGGTTCTGAAATACCGTGGGGCTCTACACAATTACATCCAAACTGAAATGGATTTTCTAGACATCTCATCTTTGGGTGCTGCTAATCGATATGTTGTTAAAATCGAGCAGAAATTTAAGCACCAGAACAAGCGAGAGTTTGGGTCTCCAAATCCGTAACAACCAAAGAATGGTAAAGACGACCCTAACAACCAGCCTTCATAAAACCAATCCAAGTCACATGAAAAGAAGGGTAACAGAAAGACGAATAAGGAAAATGGAAAGTGGTGCGATTTCCAAAAAACCCATGGAATAACACTGATGAATGTCGCTCAAAACAATCATTAGTGGCTGATATCAAAGATAGGAGTCGAACCCTGATTCAAAATATGATGCAGAAAATAATGGGAAAAGACAAATTATCAATGTAGACCCCACTGCTACTGTCGTGACCGCAACAATTCAACCAGAAGAACCAGGAGATAATGAAGAGGGGGAATGCCTTTTTCATTCACATATGTGGGTGAAGGGGACCCTGCTGCATTTTATTGTTGATATTGTAAGCCAGAATAACCTCATCTCATCAGAGGTCTTAAAACAATTGGGATTGTCAACAACACCACACCCGCAACCATAAAACATTGGGTAACTTCTCCAGGTACAAGATCTCTGTGTCAACCAACAATGTCGATTGTCATACTACATCCAACCCTTCAAGGATGAGGTATTATGTGATTTTTCCCCATTGGATGTCTCCTGCAGAGTTATACTCCAATCTGAAGAATACTGCAGTGATGAAATGTCCAAATGCTTAACAGGAAGAAATGTGTAGTAATTTCACAACTCAAATGCTGGAGACACAGTTGTGCCGCAATAGATCTTGTCTATTCTATTTTTGTTTCTGTCCCAAGGGTTAGGTATTCAAGGGTTCTACAGACAAGGTTTTTCCCTGTGCTATAGCTCTATGATATACGTGAGGGGTCCAACAGTAGTACTTGACTCAATATCTCAGGGCACCAACTAAGGAGGCTAGATCGTACCCTTAGCCATACTACCTGACTACCTAGGTACTAGAGAGTATATTCCTGGGTGTTGTTCTTGGTGGCACTATAGCAGTCAGGCGACCGATCAGGTTATCTATGGAAGGCTTCAGGAGATCTAGGCCGATCCGTAGATAGGTGTTGTCTGATGTGCTACCACTCAAAGGGGTACCAATAGGGGTTAAAAGGGTGGTCAAAAGATGTGATCTTAAGTACCACTTGTATTTCCCACGTGTATGAATCCCCGACCGTGGTTTTATGCGTGTAACAACAGATCTCTGTAGTTTGAAGACGCCAGAATACGTCTCTACCCTTAAAAAATTTAACCCACAATTTTCTGCCGAGGAAGGTGCTCTGATACCACTTGTAATATTCCAGATATAAAAATTATGTAGAACATAAATAAATAGCGATAAATGGTAGATGAACAACAATATAACCGGAAAAACACCACGATAATACCTAAATGATAACAAAATAACACCAGAAATAACACTTTAATTACCGAGAGCAATGTTCACTTGCCTCTTCGAGGGGGCAACCTCCAGCAGAG
>ML846483.1:0-12020 GCA_009831015.1 Picea engelmannii
ATATTTGAGTTTTCATAGATTAGAAGATAGTTTTCTTGTTTTCATAGCTTAGAAGATAGTTTTCTTGGTTTTGTAGGATAGATAGTATTTTTCTTTGGTAGGTTAAAGATTAGTTTGCTTACCATAGAGATTAGTTGTTAATTTCTTTTATTATCATAATGCTTTCAATTTAGTAGATTTCTTTTTGTAAATTAGAAATAGTTGTGAAGATTAGTTTAAGAATAGAGTTCACTTGTTTCTTATTTTAATTACTTGCTTATTGATTAGTTTACTTTCCGTAGAATTCATCCTAGGCTAGTTAGTTGTTTACTTTCTTTAATAATTTCTTGATTATTTATTTACTTTCTTTCATAGGATAGTTGCTTGTTGGTTTTAAGAAGGCTAATTAGATGAATAGTTTGTTTTTGCTCATTATTATGATTGAACTAGTTTGCTTTAAGTAGGGTTTTCATTTGCTTTCTTAGAAATATCCATCGATGCTTCATTCAAAGGTTACTTAGGGTACATAGTTTGAGTTTCTTAGTAGGGTTTGATAATTATTAGTCTTTGCTTGAATAGATTACCCCTTAGATAGCCACTTCCTTAGTTAGACGATACGACTACCATCCCTTCTACCTTGGCATATATATTGCTACAAATATAAGTTTATGTACCCTAGGTTGACAATTTAATTGAGGATTTTTAGTGTGTTTTTAGTGCATATAGAACACCCATCATTTTTGGCGTCATTGTCGGGGACTTGTCTCAAGGTAGGAAATAGTTAGGAAATAGATTATTTCTAGACCTTAGCATTAGATTGGTGGTGGGTGAACTTTAATACGAGAGGTAAGAACTTGTGCATTTGCTATTGCAGGCTCCCCCAATCCGAATGGTATTTTTTATTTTTATTTATTTTTTACTTTCATGAATAGACCTAGAGACCCAAAAGGTAGATACATTAAATCTAAATCAGATCTTTCAACCAAGGTTCCTTCTGACCTTTTTGGGGGAAGGAATGTTTCACACATAAATTCCACAGACCGATACTGAAAAACAGGAGCTAGCTCAACCCAAAGAGATAAAGTAGTCTCTTAAGAGACTAATATAGGGAGCACTATAGAATAGAAAATTGAAGAATCAGTAATAGTGGAACAAGAGACAAGACCACTCAAGCCTTATGCAGAACCAAACAATACAACCTTTTCTTTTACACCACCACCAGGAGATCCTAACTTTGAAGACATCATAGACCCTAAACAAGTGAATATTTTGTTTTTTATTTAAGACAGCATAATTATCTCTCAAATTGACACAGAAACTTTGGCACCAATAACCTCAACCGACTCGAGTAGAGTCCTAAACAACCAAGCAATAGGAAGACTTTTCCATCAGAGGGAAACCTTGTTTTCCTCAAAGATAAAACCACCTAGGTAAAAGTTTTTTGGAAACCAAAACAGTATGGATGATCAGCGGGATCATAACAATGTAAGACACAGGGAAAAAGAAGAGGCTGGAAACCAAACTGAAACTACCTTCGGGTTTCCAATTTTGGACACCACCCCAAATGTCAACATGAAAAATAATTCTTTCTCAGCACTGCCCACCTTTTATGGTAAAATCAGTGAAGATATAGATACCTTCCCATTTGAATTCGACATCTTGTGTAGAAGCTACAACTACTTACAGGATTCCCAGAAACTAAAACTCTTTCCTGCCACCCTCAAGGACTCCGCACTAAGATGGTTCATGGGGTTGGGAGAATCCAGCATTAGGTCTTGGAAAGCCATGAAATATATATTTCTTAAGAAGTACCAAGACTACTACAAGACCAAAGAATCTTGTAACGATTTTTTCAAAATCCAACAGTTAGAAGACGAGACCCTCGAGGATTATATGGAACGATTTGGTTATATCTCCTAGAAATCAAAATACCATGACCTCCCAAAGGATGCAGTTAGGGATATTTTCCTTAAGGAAATTTCAAAACAATATCTAGAGATGCTTAACCTGGTGGCATCGGGTGACATCTCTCATAAACCATTTGTCGAAATATGTGAAATGTGTAAGAATTACTCAAGGAGTAGAGCTAAAATAGGAAAAAATGTCTGAGACCCTTATAATAGAAACTTAAAACTAGTTAGTTCAGGCGGTATCATAAGAGCGGAGATAGGGAACCTTTTAGATAACTTCAAGACATATATCTTAATTACAATAGGTTCCCATTTGGACACCCTAAAGATTAAAAAGAAACAGGAGGAGGAAAATGCAGCAATGAGCATATATTGCCCAAGATGCTGAAGGAAGCATTCCTCAAGGGAATGCCCATTAGATAACATTTCAGTTTGTGGCTTCTACACAGAAGACCATTCAACTAAGAAATATCCATCATTTCCTCATTTGTTAGCCATCTATAAGAGTGGAGATCTTGGGGAGTCTTCTTATGAACCTAGGAGGCCATGGAAGCCTAGGAACTAGCCCACATACCCATATCTACAATCTCAAGTTCCACCCTATTATCAACAACAACAACAGTGGAACTCACCAAGTTGGAAAACCTAGTTTACATAGTACCATTATCCTTGGCTTCAAGGATGGAAAGGCTGACATAATCAAGGAAAACCTCAAGCTCCACTTGTCCCTATGTCCAACCATCCTTATCCTCAGTTTCCATTGAACACTCTACAGCTTCTGCCAGGTTTTGTTCCACCACCTTTACCTTCTATTCCACAACAACATCTGCTACAATATCATAATAAAAGATCCCTAAGACCGACATTATTAATGGCACAAATAGTGCCCAATCCCAATAATAATCCCGCTCAACCTATTCACAATGTTGAGATGCAGTCCCTCCCGACATATGTCATTACCCCTATTCCATTATAGGAAATTCAACTAAGATCGAGAAACATTATGGATAGGCAGAGGCCTTTAGTAGTCATCCAAGAGGAATAAAAAGAAGAAGAAACCACCAAACAAACCATGGATGAAACTAGATGGGAAGATGTTATTATTTCTAAAAACCAAGAACCCAAGCTTCCCCAAAATGTACCTTCACAAATTACGAAGGCCCCTCCTTATCCAGACAAATTGGTAATCGAGAAACCTACCACCTGACTAGAATTTGACATCTTGAATGAATTGAATAATATTTGTGTCAATATTCCCCTGCTTCAAGCCATTAAAGACATTCCAATCTACAATAAGGTAGTCAAAGAATTTTTCATTAAGAAGCCAGGTAGGAAGTAGAAGGACCCTCCTGCAGTACATTTGATAGGAAGACTTTCTGAATACATATCAAAGCAACCAAAGCTAGAAAAATATGGGAACCTAGGAAACCCCATAGTGACCATAACCATTAATTAGGTTTCCATTGGAAACACTCTCATAGACCTAGGGTAGCCATCAATGTTATGACCGCTACTACCTTGGAGAAATTACAGTTACAACCTCTTCTTAGGCCTACCCCAACCATTTTGGAATTAGAAGATAAGACCAAAGTTATACCTGAAACAATTTTAGATGATATCATGGTTACTTTAGCCTCATGGGATTACCCAGTAGATTTTCTTGTCATTCACTCAAAGAATTCTACCAAAGGCCATCTCGTCATTTTGGGAATACCTTGGTTAGCCACAACCAATGCATTTATTCATTGTAGAGAGGGATAAATGACCATCTCGAATGGACTCTCTATCCAGAAGCTCACCATTTACCCTCCAGCTCAACCTATCATGGAGAATCTATGGTGGCTTGAATGTCCATATGAGAATGAGGACTGGGAAGAACATGTATTTCCAAGTGACCATGCATGGACACTTCAGGAGAACACAATGAAAAATGTGCTAAACTAGTTTATTTTTGCTATCACATGTGTGGATTTTCCACAATATTTTCCCGAATTTGAGTACATGTTTGGGGAAGAATTTTAGGAACAATTGGACCCATCCATTTTATCTTCGACATATTTTATATTTGAGATAGACGAGTCTTCCATGTCTTATACTATGCCCTACGAGATTGGTCCAGGGAAATTTTTACATATAAACTCCCGGCTAGATACAGACCAACACAAACAATTAGTAAGTGTCCATAAAGAAAAATCAAGAGCATTCACATGGGAATACATTGACATGAATTCTATACACCCTAACACATGCATCCATCACAAATATACCTAGGGGGAAGTAACACCTGTTAGGCAACCCTAGAGAAGGATGAACCTATCACTCAAAGATAGAGTAAAAGAGGAGATCCAAAAGTTATTAAATGTCGAATTTATTTATCCCATCTCCAAAAGTAACTGGGTATCCCCGCTTGCACTGGTTCCAAATAAAGTGACAGGGAAATGGATAATTTGTGTTGATTTCTGGGAACTCAACAAAACCACTCTGAAATACTACTTTCCTCTTCCTTTCATTGACCAAGTTCTAGATACCTTGTTTGGGAAGAAGTATTTCTCCTTTTTAGATGGGTATAGCGGGTACAATCAAATTCTCATAGCACCCAAGGACTAGGACAAGACTACCTTTACTTGTCCTTGGGGCACCTATGCTTATAGGGTCTTACCATTTGGATTATGTAATGCTCCTGCCACATTTCAACGAGCATTACTAGGGATATTTTTTGATCTTATTCATGATTGTGTGGAGGTCTACATGGATGACTTCATAGTTTATGGAAACACTTACCAGGAAGCCTTAGATAACTTAGAAAAATTCCTTATCAAATGCCAAGAAATAAACCTGTCTCTAAGTCATGAAAAATGTAAATTTTTGTTGACTGAAGGAGTGGTTCTAGGACATCATGTTTCATCTAAAGGGATAAAAGTTGATCCTGCAAAGATTGAGGTCATCATCATACTTCCACCCCCTAAGACTTAGAAAGAGGTGAGAAGCTTTCTTGGACATCCTAGATATTACCGGCGTTTTATTGAAAATTTTACAAAGATTGTTGCACCTATGTTTGGATTGTTAATAAAGGATGTCGATTTTGTTTGGACTGAGCAATGTCAAATGCCTTTGAAACCCTGAAATCTAAGTTGTCTATGAAACCAGTTCTTAGAGGGCCCAATTGGACTCTCCCATTTCACATATCTACTGATGCCTATGAAACTGCAATAGGAGGAGTATTAGGGTAGAAAGAGGACCAACAGTCCTATGCCATTTATTTTGTAAGCAATAATTTGTCCCCTGCTAAGCTAAACTACATAGTTACCGAGAAGGAATTCTTGGCAGTAGTTCATGCTATTAATAAATTTTGTCATTACATTACAAGATATGAAGTATTTGTACATATAGATCATTCTGCCATTAGATTTCTCATGAATAAATCCATAACTAATGGTCGAGTGACTAGGTGTCTCCTCCTATTGCAAGAGTTTAACATCATTGTGATTGATCGACCAGGAAAGGATAATATGGTAGCTGATTTTCTTTCACGAATAAAAAATGAAGATGATGATATTGCTCTAGATGATAGTTTCCCAAATGAGCAACTTTTTTCCCTCTCTGTAAATACTTTGTGGTTTGTGGATATGGAAAACTATCTGGCTACTAGGAAGTTACCATCTCATTTGTCACCACATGAAAAGTGTTAAATTATTACACAAGGTGCTAATTACTCTTGGGATGGTCATGACTGTTTTCGCACAGGTCCTGATTTGATTATTCATAGATGTGTCCAAGAGGACGAGGTACCATAAATACTACGAATTTTTCATGATGGACCATGTGGTGGTCATTTTTCTAACAAATTCACATCATATAAGGTGTTACATTCAGGTTACTATTGGCCTAGCATTTTCAAAGATGTTTCCAAGTATGTGAGAAGTTGTGATAGTTGCCAAAGGATGGGAAGACCTACGTCAGCTGACGAAATTCCCTTGCATGCCTAAGTTATGATAAAACCTTTCGAAAATGGGCCCTTGACTTTGTAGGACCAATTTCACCCATGTCTCATAAAAAGAGCTATATTTTGGTTTGTACGAACTATGTCACCAAGTGGGTAGAGGAAAAATCCCTATTCAGGGCTATAGAAAATTCTGTTGTCAAATTCATCTATGAAGACATCTTTACCCGCTTAGGTGTCCCTCATGAAATTGATATAGACCAAGGCAATCAATTCACTTCCAAGCTGCTGAGAGAGTTAATAGAGAAATATGGGATTAAACACTGTAAATATTCTCCATACCACCCGCAAGACAATGGTCAGGTAGAATCTACAAACAAAGTTATGTAAGCTATCCTAACAAAGACTATTCAATTACATCACCGGGAATGGAATGATAGGATTCCAGAGGCTTTGTGGGCATATCAGACCACCTGGAGGAACACCACTGGGCATACCCCTTATGAGCTAGTGTATGGGAAACAAGTACTTCTACCAATAGAATTCCAAGTAAGGACCTTTCGTATTGCTACAGAATTGGGATTGAACTTGGATGAGGCTCAGAAACAATGAGCCCTACAATTGAATGAGTTGGATGAGAACAGGAAAGATGCCATCCAATGAACAATATTAGTCCAAAACCAAAGGAGCAAGTGGCATGACAAGTTTCTTAAGAAGAAACACTTCCAACCTGGTGACTGGGATTTATTGCTTGACTCCCGATTTAAAAACTTCAAAGGCAAACTCACCACCCGGTGGTTGGTCCCTTACGAGGTAGACACTGTATATGACAATGGAGCTATGAAAATCAAAACAATTGATGATGTACAAGTCTCCTTTGTAGTAAATGGACACCAACTCAAATTTTATCATAAGCCCATTTCCAAAGAGGATTTTCTACAGGTCATGTCAACTGACAAGGCATTGGCCTTAGTAGATGGGGAAGTCCCCCCTTGTTCTTGAAAAGTTTTCTAAATATTCTACTGTACATATGTAAATATTTTTTGAATTTTGTTAATAAAACAATTCTAGAGATTTTTGTAAGTATTTATTTCACCAGGAGTAGACAGTTTCAAGGAAATATAAAATAAGGATTTTTCTTCAAAACATTGTTACACTTGAATTTTGTTGTCTGCTAAGAATCAAATGAATATTGACTTGCTGTAATTAACCATATTTTGCAAAACAAATCATTTTCTTAAGGAATTCCAAAGCAGTTTCTCTTGAAACTCTTCACCACTGTATAAGGAAGTGATACCATAACCATCAAGCTTAGAGGTCTCTCGTACATATTTTCCCAAGAAATCTGAGTAAGTGAGTAAAGTGTCTTTATTAAAAAGTAACAAGGAGGTCTGATTAGTGGGTAGTCATGGAAACATCATAATAAGTACAAAAGAAGAAAGTGAGTTGAGCCTAGAGATACCTTTCTATTCTTTCTCTATGGTACCATCCACTACACACTAAATAGCTTGATTATATCATATCTTTAGATAGGCAACATCCACTTAAGTACCCCTTACATCAAGACAATCACTAAGTAATATAATGGAAATTCATCCTCTAACATAAATACCATCCCAATTGAAAGAAAGAAAGAAAAATTTGTTTTTGGAGTTGTCCCCCCATCTTCTTGCATAAATAAATCTTATACTAAAATCTTAAAAGATGGAGGGACGGTCTTTGAGGGTGTAAGAGGCTAACCCGTTGGGATACTGAACAGGTCTGCTGGCAACACTATCGTTCTATAGTATGACTAGGAAAACCTGTCAGAGTACTGAACAGGCTTGTTGGAAGTGGGGCATTCTATCTAGCAATGATGGTAATCTGATAAAAAATAAATAATAAATTTAAAACATGTCCTGATGTATGGAATTACTCGCAAACAAAGATGACATGAAGTATGTATGGTTAATCTAAGGTTAATGAAATCCATAAATTTTCCATTGGGAACCAACTCTAAGCCTATCTTGAAACTCTCTTTCCTACCTCTTCTTATCTATATACAGGATCTCTTATCCTATAGGTGGGGCCATCTTCTAACCGTCTCGTCAGACCAATCTGTGAAATTTAGCTTTACACTTTACAAACTGTAAATCTTTAGCTATTAGGAAAACTGCCTAGTTTCCTATACTTTTGATTGCGAGGTGTCACAATACTTAGGTGTGGGGGAGGGGTTCATGAGTTGACAAATGATCATTTCCTAGAGAAGTAAAAATTTGTTTTTTTTTTTTATTATTTTCATGATACGGGTTATTACATCTACAGTCATTTTATTTTTAAAATGCTAATCTCCTGTGTGCTATAAATTGTTGTACATATACTTAACATACCACTTTATTGGTTCACTTTTATTATAGGTTGTTCATTGTAGGTTAGAAATTACATGTTCTATGCAAGTGGATTGAGTGAGCATGGTGGAAAAATGAACAAACAATGGAACATTTTTCCTCTTCTCTTAATCGTTGTGATTGTCAAAACCATTGAAATATTGCAGGCTATCCATTCCAGGAGGTAAAAATGTATTTAACACAGAGGTATCGTATGAAGTTCCATATGAGGTGTCATATGAGGTTCCTAACGAAGTGCCATATGAATTTACACACCAGTAATTGTCCACAATTACAGGTAACCAAAAATCAATGACATTTAATTGAATTGGTTGAAGGCAATTAAGATTGAGGATGCTTTAGATATGTTCATGATCAAATGTCCAAGTCAAAATACTTGGACATTGATCTAACTTCGCATCATTTCCCCCCCAAAAAATGCCTTTGAATTCGAAATTTCTCACACATGGCAACTCGTGCGCGAATGTGTGCAACCAATTCCTCCCTAGGCGCATTTAAAAACAGGTTGGGGTTACCTATTATCCCAATTCACCTCTGCCATTTTCCTTTCCCCTATTTTAGAGAATGTGCTAAGCCTCTGTCATTCATTCCCCTGTTCAAATTGCGCTTGACGCTTGCTCCATTTGTTCCATTACTTGACCTGATCGCACCCTCTCTTGGTGAATTTTTCCTCTTCTCATCTCTTCACATCATCACAATGCCCAAGAGGTATGAACCCTCTTCCTACACAGACCTTTTTTCCATTTTTGAATTTTCATAGTGCAGGGAGGTATTTTTATGTGTAGGCTGGGGGCCATTTTTATCCCACTTGCAGGGACATGATGATGGTATCTCAATGCAATTTTCCCTCAATTTTGATGGGAAGACAATGCCTGTGGGGTCTCTTACCTTTGGGGTCTCATAAGAATCCATTTCTACAGCCACAAAGATTCCAAGAGTGGGAGATAGATGGTTCAAAAACCACCAGCTATTGCGCTCAAGCTATAACAGGGTTTTTAAGCCCGAATTCCAAAACATCTCAAGAGAAAAAGGATATTCCAAGGAATGGATAAAAGAGGAACTGATCAACCCTCTCATATTCATCACTAGGTTGATCACATGCAAAGGTATATATTCCACTTTCAAAGCCTTTCATTTCAGATTGTTAGCTCATTTCCAGTTAAACAAGCCTTTGAAATTTCCCTTGTACTTTCTAAAGAGCCTGGAAAAGATGTTCTCTCAAGTGAGGAAGAATGTAACTAACCCCCACAACAACCTCTTTCACCATGGCCTAATCAAAATTCTTGTTCTAGCCGAATTACAGAAACAGAGGCAAACTTGGGATGCATTCATCTATCAATTTGCAAACCGTCACTTGGTAATTAAGACTGGAAAAAAAGCACTTGGACTAAGGACTATTTCTCCATCCAAGCCCCACTCTCCATGGAATCCAAACTCCCCTACACAAACCATTTCTTTACCAGAACAATTTAAGAATCTTGTTGAAACCCCCGAATCCTCATCGGGTAAAAAGACCAAGAGTAAAGATCAAAGGAAGCCTATTTCTAATCTTCAGATACCTTTAATATCTCTTGACCCCACACCTAAAAATCTCCAAGAAGTGATTCAACAAGACTTTCCTATAGTTCCCACAAATAGGACAGGATCCAATTGATTTAATAAAGGACCCTTTCAAAAGAGTACTCGGAGCACAAGAGAAAAACCTTATGAAAAACCCCTACCTACTTCGGACCCTATTCAAGTGTCCTCCGATCTTGAGAGCCCTCGCAAGAGATTTAGGGAATTTTATGTGCATGAATTATGTTGGAGTTACTTCACACACACCTAGGATTTATTTTTCCTAAGGTTTTTCCTTGTTTATTAGTCATAATTAGTCATTATCCAGTCTCCTATATTTTAGGGGAGAATATTCCACCTGGAGAATATTCTCTTTCAATTGACACTTCAGTTTGACTAGTTGATTTGAGTTTAGATGTTGCATTGGTTTTGTCACCATGCAACATTAGGATCATCACCATGCTAATGTGCACTTGAATTGGGATCATCACCAGATTGGCACATTACCCTTGATTTCCTGAGTGAACTCCTCACTACTCTTTGTTCAGTCAGTTAACTGAAGACTAGTTGACTAGTTAACTCAAACTAGGTGGCAGTTCACTCTTGTAACTGCCTGAGAGACTAGAATAGGTGGAATTTTACTCCCATAACTGCTATTGTGTGTCCATATCATTCTAGACCACCACTATGGCTCATTATTTACTCATGTATCCTATATCTATTGTAAATTATTCACTCTTTGAGTGTGGAATATGGTTAATGAGAATTCTTCCATTCTTTCTCTCCTTCTTCTTATGTCTCCAATTCTCTCTAAAAATGTGTATATTATTGTTTAGCTAGATCTATTTTGTGCAAGTTCAACACATTTACATGGTATCAGAGTTGACAGGCTACTAAGCAAAATCTACACCAAATTCTTTTTGCAGGTATTGAAGATTGAAGAACACAAAAAGATGGAATATTTGCCAGAAATACTTCTCACGCCTCATAACTATTTGGAATGGAAGCCAAAAAAAATTATTATGCTCAGATGAAGAGGCTTGTACCAAATAACTATGGCAATGGAAGTAGAGCCTAATTCTATCCATGAGAAAAATGACTTTCTCAATAGACAAGATATGGCCATAGGATGTATCCTCAATTTTATTTCTCCCGAAATTCTCCATGAAGTATATGATGACTCATACGAATTCACTCCAAATTATGTATGAAGCTTATTGGAGGTTTTATTTGGGAATAAGGAAGAATGCATGCAAAATGTTGACAAGATAGAGAATGTAGAAAAGCCACTGGAAGATAAATTATCTCAGTTTGAAGAGCCTTCTACACAAGTATCTACATAAATTTGTATTCCATTAATTGAATATGATGTTTACTCCATTTCATATTTGTTTTCTGAATTTCATGTGGAATATATATGGAATGCATCTCAGGGGTCACATGCAAACATTTTTCCATGCGCAATGCATGCATCTCAGGAGACAAAAAGGGATCCGCGCACATCATAATACATTCTGATATTTTCTATGAAAAAATTGCAGAAACAAATTCAATATTTGAATTCCTCTCGGGAAAATATCCAATTTAAAAAAAAAATTGTCTGAAATGGAGTCCGGGAAGTGAAGTTATGATCATTTTAAAATCAACAAAATTTCAACGTTTTTCCGGAAACGGCCGCACGGTTTTCAAAATTTCATCCAAACTTTATTTGGATCTTATTCATTACAAGAAGATAAAGTGGATATGTGTGGAAATATCAATGATTCATATACTTCATCAGATCCATGCAGACATCTACATCTTCAACAAAATCTTCAACGAGCACAAACTTGCACAATTGCGAGGTCTTCTTGGAGTGACGGACAAGGTTGCTTAGCAACTGCTTTTGTTCTTTCTCATTTTTATTTATTTATTTTATTCCTTGTAATTTGAGGGGGGGTTTTCCCATGAGGTTTTTCCTCTTTCCTCACTTTATTTTCAGTGTATCTTTTGTACTTGGGTACCTAACATGGCCTTGTTGTCGGGACCCATTCTTTATTTTCACCATAGTGATGTTCATGGGGGGTGTTGGAGTTACTTCACACACACCTAGGATTTATTTTTCCTAATTTTTTTCCTTGTTTATTAGTCATAATTAGTCATTATCCAATCTCCTATATTTTAGGGGAGAATATTCCACCTGGAGAATATTCTCTTTCAATTGACACTTCAGTTTGACTAGTTGAGTTGAGTTTAGATGTTGCATTG
>ML846483.1:16516-35504 GCA_009831015.1 Picea engelmannii
CATTTTTTCAAATTTTTGGATTAGGGTTTTGGCATATCCAACTGCCCAGATCAGTTTAATTACCTCATAAGAGTTTCTTGGACCATTGATTGATGTCTTTCTTGTCTTCGTTTGTGTGCATGAACAGTCTTAGGATTTCAAGGATCTTCTTGTCATTTTTGTCTTGACTTTCATTTCTTGACTTTTCTTGGCAAAACCATACTCTTTGATTTCAGAAGCTGAGTGTGTTTGATTGGTTAAGAACTGGTGATTGGTTGAAAGTTGAGTTTATTAGTCTTTTTCATTTTATTATTGTTTGAAAAAATCATTTTTCTTATGCACTTGAAAAGACTATATTGGTTTGCTCTTTATTTTTGTTTTCTTTGAAAGAGTGGATTGGGTTTTTATCATTGCTTGTTCATTTGGATTTTGATTTTCTGTACTCTCGCTATCATAGTGTGGGTCCTTTTTGAAAAGTGAACAAAAAATTTTCTTTCAAAAAATCATTTTTGTTTTCGAAAAAACATTGAAAATCATTTGTTGAACTTATTGAAAAAGACACGATAGAGAATTGTTGTTGATATGTGATTGATTGCATTTGCATTTTAAAGGAAATTTTGCATTGTAGTTCATGGTTGATCTGGACAAACTTTCTCTCTCTCCCATACATAGGATTCATTGAATGCAAAGTGCTCTATTTCATTCTCATTCATGCATTGTTGGGTCAGAGTCATACAACATAAGTTTCATCTTCGTTGCCTTTGCGTAAACAACAGCTCTTAATAACACTGTGCAATTGTAAAATTTATCTAGTAACTCTTTTCTAGGGATTTATTACACCAACATTTAGCTAGGCTAGCGCTTTGGAGTAGGAAGAGAGATACACTCTCCAAAAGCACAAAACACACAATAGAATCTTGTGTTAGGGAGTGTTAAATTCCATTTGCAACATCTTGTCCTGGGAATCCATTCTCACACAAGGGTCAAGCACGAGGTCGCATTGATATTGGAAAAGTTACTCACCCTACTTTGTTGGTATCAGTGTAGAGATTGCATGTATTACGGGGATCACTCAGAGGTATACCCACAATGATGAGTGGAATCCTTTTGAGTTGATTTCGGGCTAGATACCCTGCCCTTGCGTGTGGATCGGACTGTCGACTGTCCCACCAGGCTTTATTATTCTTGGTGGTGACCTTAGTGGCCTATCTTTCTAGGTTCTTACCCTAGGTGACTGTGGAGGGGAAAGTCTTCACGGTACCTGGAATTGACGTTGACCAAACTCACTTGGGCTCCTTGGAGGGTATACCCGCGATTATGTGTGGGAGCTTGCACCAGGGTGTAAGTCCATTAAGCAGGTTGTCAGCGTAACTTTTCCACCCTAGCCCCGCCCCTTCTCGTCTCGTTGTTGCGACGTTGGATTTCATCACCAACTAGTGGCTTCGAAATTAGAAGGTCTTGTTTGCTTGGTGTTGCTTCCTAGATTTTGTTTACTAGCGCGTGTTGCTTGTTTCTCGAAGATGACCATAGGATTTTCTTCGCGAAGTTTGTCACTCATTTACAATAGCTCCTCCATGTCGTTCACGTAGAATGTAGGGTTTATCTCCAGAGCATCTGGAAGGTTCTCAACCCTTTCCCAAAAGCACACCTGGAGGCTCTCCTCGACAGAGTGAAGTCCCAATCGTCACCACACCACAAGTGGAACGCATTGACTCTCTAGAACATTTTCTCATTACAAATACTCGAAAGGACTTTCGAATTCACCCTGATTCTGAGAGACGTTTTATTCGAGCAAACTCTTATGGGGACTTAATTGTTGTTTATTTCGGATCTCCGTCTGGACCTAGGGACCAAGATCCTTTTTTGTCTACAGGAATTTTTTCGACGGGATATTTTTGGTCCAGGTTCACCTGTCATTTCTGAAATCAACCTGCTTGTGATTTCTGAAATCTCCAGTATAGAGACAGTACCGGTGACTATCGCTTATCACTTTACAGTCCCTGCCGAAATGGCCCATCTCACAGCTACTTCGAGTGTTCCAACCGAGTTTACTATGGTTAGTCTTGCTCCCATCAACACACCACGAACGCCTAATGTCAATCCGACACTACCACCTAGATACCGTGCGTTGAATACTTCCATTCCTACTCCTGTGCAAACTCCATCCGGCTCTCCTAGTGGTCCTTCTTCTTCTAGGCACTTTCTTCCTGGTTTTGTTCAAACACTTCCTCAATTTCCTTTTGGAAGACCTTATTCATATTCTACTAGAAATCCTAATCCTAGTGGCGATATTCCGTCATTCACTCCAACTTATCAATTTCCGGTTGGTGGACAATCTCATCAAGGTAGTATGACTCAACCCCCCCTCAATTGGAAAATTCCAATTGGAACATTGCCCTCAATTGGTACACCACCTTCAATGGGAGGGGCAACCCCACCTTATGGGAAAAACATACCTCCATCCTTGGCCCAGTATTGGAATTAGTTGATACAAGATCCTCCTCAATCGACTGGGGGGTAGCAGTTTTCAGCTGCGTCCGTAACACCCCCTAGTATGGGTCAACCATATCCCGGTTCGTTTAATCCCATTTGGGGGGAAAATGCTCAAACTCAAACCTTTGTTCTAGGGTATAATACGATGAGCTACTATCCTATCCAGCCGCCACCGAATATACCTGGATCTTCAGATTATATGCAGACTACTTATGGTCCTATTGGTTTTCCAACCGGGCTTCCTCCCCAAAGCCACCAGTACCCGCAGGTGAATCAACAGTTACCCTTTCTCACCACTTTGGATCTTCGGGATTTGTCAAGGATTTTAAATGATCCTATTCATCACTCTCCCCAATGGCCTGTTATACCAGCCAAGCTTCCATCAGACATTCCTAAATTCGACGACAAGGTGGGAGAGGACCCAAATAATCACGCTATGAATTTTCACCTATGGTGTTCATCCAACTCATTGATGGATGAATCTATTCGTTTATGTTTTTTTCAACGAACCCTTACAAGTTCTGCTGCGAAGTGGTATATCAAATTTCCACGAGGTTTCTTCTCTGATTTCAACACCCTAACTATGGATTTCCTTACGCATTACCAGTTACCGATCCATTATGATACGGGGACCGAGATCTTGACTTCCTTAAAAAAGACTAAAGGCACTCATATCTCTGATCACATCCATGAGTGGCGAAGGAGACGACGTCTCATTAAAATTGAACTCCCTGATCAGTTATTGGAAGAATGGTTTACAAAATCATTTGTGAACAAAATCAGTAAGGACATTGCCATGGGTGGTGTAGTCACAGAAGAGCAGGATATAAGTCGTGCTCAATATCTTGATCTCCTTTATTCACAAATGGGAACCCTTTACGATTTACTACCTGACTTACCTTGTCCTAATGCTTCCAGCACTTCAACTACTCCAACTGCCTCGCATGCGGCTGACGGTGTAATTGGTACTGCCCAAGCCTAATCACATTCCGTTGCAAGCACAAACCCTAAATATGCTTCTTCTAATGTTCAAAATGCTCCATCTCCTGCCACTCCCACCAGCAAAACTTATGAGGTAAATGTAGTTCAATCTACCCAAGCCGATAAAAACAAATCTAAAAAGGGGAGAGGCATGAATAAGGAGGGAAAAAAGAATCCTCAAGCAAAGCAAACTAAAAATACCCCTATTGACGATCGGGATAAGCGCAAACCACGATACCCTTGCCTTATCTATGGTGATGATCACTACACGAAGGATTGTCCACGACGTGCCGAGGTCACTAAGTTCCTTCAAGGAGCTCCAAAACCATCTACACCGGCTGTCTTGTCCCAACCCTTCCCATCTCAACAACAGGCACAGTTGGTCATCCATGACCAACCCTCATCTTCTTCTACCTCCTATGTTTTGATGTGTATAGGTGATTCCAAGCAAAACAACGTTGCACTCACTACTTGAGCCAAAGATTATTCTCCCTCTAAGGAGAAGGTTGATGATTTACCCCCTTCTTTGGTACAATCCTCTCCCATGACTCCACCTACCAACGGTCCTCTTCATCTCGAACGACCGAGCCTCGACACAGTTCTGAAACCCCCCCCTAAGGGTGTTGTTCAGAAATCGGCTTTCAATCCTCATGCTCGTGCAGCCCAGAACTACAACATTGTTGAAGATCTGGCCCAAGCACCTTTTGCGATGTTAGCCCTTGAAGTCCTTCAAACTTGTCCTGCACAACGGAAGGCATTGTTGAAAGCTATTGGTGGAATTGACCCGACGAACACGAATTTAATAATCTTTGACTTGGAAGATCATATTCCAAGGTTACCCCCTCAAATTTCGTTCCAAATACAAGTTGTTGTCTCTGACAAGAAAATTTTCCAAACCGTTATTGATGAGGGTGCCTCGACGTGTGTCATGTCTTTTGCTTGCTGGAAATCCATTGACTCTCCTTCTTTGAATGAATCACAAAACACTCTTAAAGCCTTCAATGGCTCTGGTTTTAAGCCCTATGGTGTTCTTCTATCTTTGCCCATCATGTTCCAAGTCGAAGTGGAAGTCTTTGACACTCCCCTTGATTATAATCTTCTGCTTGGACGTAGCTAGATCGATTCCATGCACGCAGTTGTGTTGACCATTTTCCGTGTGTTACATTTCCCACACCAAGGTAAGGTTGTTACCGTCGATCAACTCAACTTCTTCAATTTCGATACTCGTACTAGCAACATACCATTTATTTCTAAAACCCCGGTGGGTTATGAGAACGTCGGTGTAGGCCTTCTCAAGGACTCTTCGTTAATGGGTACTTTCCCCATTCCAACACCCGATGTTCCCTGCTCGTCTGTTGCTTCTATCAATATGATCTCCACTTTGCCTCATGAACTTCCTGTGTCTCACGACCCTTGGATAGTCCCTGACCCTGGAGATCATCTTTGTTACAACGACGAAATGTCGTTAAGTCCCATTGAATCCACCTATCAGGCCATTCAATCGACAAAACTTTCTACCCTCTCTCTTGATGAGTTGTCTCCCGATCCTTTTCATGTTATTTTTCACACTAACGAGATGATCATTTTCGTCATGGAGGACAACCTTTTGGACGATGGGAATCATCGTTCCATCCTCTTTCCGGAGAAACATACTTTTGAGAACTACCAACGTATTTCGACCCCGTCGACCGTTGTCATCATCTCGACCGTTCCCGAGTCTACACACGTTGTGTTTGCTGAAGGGAACTTAAGAAATATCTCACCCATGATTCCCATTGACATCTCCATCAAACCTGGAATCGTAAAAAATGTTCATATTGGAGCTTCGTGTTCCCCTAACGAAATTGTCACCTATACATCCCTGTTCAAAGAGTTTTGTGACATCTTCGCCTGGAGTTACAAATAAATGTTGGGTATCGACCCTGAAATTGTAATACATGAGATAAAGACATATCCTGATGCTAAACCTGTCCAGAAACGCCTTCATCCAGTTCACCCATGTAAAGCGGCTGCTATAAAGCTCGAAGTTGAGAAACTTCTGAAAGTTGCCTTTATTTATCCGGTGGCTCTCACAGACTGGGTTTCCAATCTTGTCCCGATTAACAAGAAGCAAGGTACAATTCGTGCATGTGTTGATTATAGGGATATCAATAAAGCTTGTCCAAAAGACAACTTTCCTACCCCTTTGATCGATCAGATTGTCGATGACTGCGTCGGAAGTGAAATCTTCTCTCTCGTGGATGGTTTTTTCGGCTATAATCAAATTAACATCATTCTCGAGGATCAACATAAAACAACATTTATTTGTCCTCGGGGTACTTTTTCCTACCAGAAATTTCCTTTCAGTCTCAAGAATGTTGGCGCCAATTTTCAACGCGCTATGTCTTATGCTTTTCATGATATCAAGCATATCGTTCAACCCTATTTGGACGATTTACCTGCTCATTCTATGCGCAGAGTCGATCACCCAACCCACCTCCAAGCCATTTTCGTTCGCTGTCGATTCTACCGTATACGTTTAAATCCTCATAAGTGCGTTTTCTGTTTAGAATTCGACCGTCTTATAGGTTTTATCATTTCGCGTCAAGGGATCCGGGTGGATCCTTTAAAGGTTGAGGCGATCCTTAATCTCCCTCCTCCTTCCACACTTCGCTAGTTGCAAAGTTTACAGGGGAAAGCAAACTTTCTTCGTCATTTTATCCCAAATTATGCCAAGATAACTCGTGGATTTACGCGGCTATTAAAGAAGGATTCAGAGTTCGTCTAGGAGACCATTTCCAATAACACTTTTGAGGCTTTGAAATTGTCTCTAATGCAAGCTCCTCTTCTCTTCCCCCCCGATTACAGTCACAATTATTTCCTTTACCTTGCTGCCTCGGATTATACCATTGGCATGGTTCTCGTCCAAGAGGATGATGCTCACGATGAACATGTTATTTACTACTTGAGTCGAAGTCTCACACCAACTGAAATCAAGTATCAACATGTCGAGAAATTGGCCTTGGCTATCGTTCAATCCATCCAACGCTTCCAGCACTATATCCTCTCACGCAAGACTACGACGATTTCTCATTGTAACCCTATGCAACACATTCTGACACGTCAATTGCTAGGGGGAAAATACTCCAAATGGATTGTGATACTCCAGGAGTTTGACTTGGAATTCGAACGCGCCAAGTCTAAGAAGTATTTAGTTTTTTCTGAGTTGATATGCGATTTTCCCCATTCTACAACGGAAAATGTAGCAGCAGATTCATTACCCGATGAATCTCTTTTCCTTATTAGCACTGATGATATTTGGTATGGTGATATCATTATATATCTCCAAACCCAAACTTTCCAGCCAACTTTGTCCAGTACTGACTGACATCGTATACGCTATCAAGCTCGTCAATACATTATCCTTGGGGATACTCTTTATCGTCGGGGGATTGACTTTGTTTTTCGACGTTGTCTAACATTTGACGAAGCCGAGAAAGCTCTGAATGACTGCCATTCCAGAGCATGTGGTGGTCACATGTCTGGGTATGCTACTGCCTAGAATATCTTACGCGCAGGATATTTTTGGCCTTCTTTGTTTAATGACTACATCACCACTGTTCAGAAATGCCATGCCTACCAGACCTATAATCAGAAAATTCGGTCACATCCCGCTCCTCTTCACCTTGTGGTCTCAGTTGGTCCCTTTGCGAAATGGGGCATCGATTTCATGACATGTCACCCTCACTCGGTCGGGGAGCATGGTTACATCATTGTAGCCATTGATTACTTTATGAAATGGGCTGAGGCGATGCCGACATTTGAAAACACTGGAAAGACCACAGCATAATTTATTTTTAATCACATCATATCTTGTTTTGGTGTTCCCCAAGCTATCGTCACTAATCACGGTAGCCACTTTAGGAATTTTATGATGTCCGAACTTACTGAAAAGTTGGGTCTTCGCCATGATAAATCAACGCCCTATTATCCACAAGCCAACGAATAAGTCAAAGCGATTAACAAAATTCTCATAACTATGCTCCGACGAATGATAGGGATTCATAAAAAAATTGGCACACGATGTTGTTTTCGGCATTGTGGGTGTACCGGACATCTATCAAGTCCGCTATTGGGTTTACACCTTTTCAGTTAGTCTATGGTGTGGAATCCATTCTCCCTATCGAATGTGAGATACCCTCTTTAAAACTAGCTTTTGAACTCCTACCCAACACTTTTGCTGAGGAAGAACATCTATTGTATCTTATGCGATTAGAAAAAACTTGATGTGATGCCACCCTAGTCATAGAAGCTCAGAAAAAGCATGTCATGGCCCAATACGAAAAACATGTCAAGCCTCACATTTTCTCCAAAGGAGATCTTGTTCTTCTCTACGAACAAGATCAAGATATGTTAGGAGCTGGGAAGTTCGAACCCATGTGGCAAGGTCCTTATATCATTCGATGAGTTTTGGGAAAAGGAGCTTATGAGTTGGTAGATTATGATGGTATCCCTTTGAGTGAACCCAGTAATGGGTTGTACTTGAAGAAGTACAATGCATAAAATTATCTGTACACTAGTACTTGTATTTTTATTGTATCATACTTTTTTTGTGTTACTATAGCTTGCTTTTGTCGTTATCTAGTCTCTGCCCTTATGTGACGTTGTGTTTGATTTCCATATGTCAAAGTATTCTCTACCCTATGTTGGCTTCGCTGATGGCACTAGTCGTAGTACTCAGAACCTTGCTTTTGTTGCGTGGGCAATCTACACCCCTACAAACGAACTTATCTCCTTACGAGGTGTGTGCCTCGGCCATGCGACCAACAACATTGCAAAGTATATCACCGTTATTGAATTATTGATTGATGCTATCTCGCTCAGAATTCATCATTTGGTTCTGCGACTTGATTCACATCTTGTAGTACTACAGTTAAGTAATGTCTACTCTATTCGAAGTCCTACTTTGTTATGGGTGTATTTGTGAATTCGCCTCTTGAAACGTTATTTTGATCACATTGAATATCAACATATTCCTAGATGTCTAAATACATTAACAGATGCATTGGCTAATTATGTATTGGACAGACATTTGAATCATTTATAAATCAATCACATCAATATTCACAAATATAAGGTAAATCGGTAGAAGCCATTTGTATATATAACGATCAAAAGAGTTTTTTACAAAAATTTTGTTCGAAGACCAAAATGTCAAAATCTAAAGCTCATAGCTTCTATGAAGTGACATCATGGATGACGTTCATGGTAATACATGACTGCTCGAGCAACCCTACGGAGCATTCGACTCATGGACCCTGACACTCCTACAGTATGACGTTGGTCACATCGTGGAACCTCTTCCAGAGTCATGTCTGGAATATCTGCGGTCAAGCCCTCCAGATTTTGTTCCACCACTTGATAATCCTCAACATATTGTGGCACTGTTGCTACCTCTCCTCGTCACTGAATGGGAGAAGTACCAGGAGGTCTGTAAGGTCCAACATCTGTGACATCAACAAACGATTTGGTATTAGTCTTTGGACGAACATATAAAACAAAAACATTTGAATATGAAAAAAATTCACAAAACATTTAAAAAGAAAAATGTGTGTAATTCTTACCAAGGTCCCCCCACTGAGCATCCTTTGGCAGTACTAAGTCCGGATCTCCTCGGAAATCCAGCCCAGCATAAGCATAGTTTTCAATCATCAACATCTGTGGTTGAAGCTAGTCAAAGAAAGTATCATCATATTTGATGATCGGTCCTGCTATGTGTCGAGCCATGAGCCGACACCATCTCAGCATCCTTGGATCCCTGGGAGTCGGTAAATTCCATTCAACCTGTAGCCTCAGTAATGGGACCCTCTTAAGGAAGAAGTACACCAACAAAGATCCGTACCTGAATTTCTTTAGGTCACCTCATCTGCATTTGGTCAACTGCTTTTTTATACTACGAAGCATAGCATCTGCCCAGTTGAACACCCGAGGCTCAGTACACTCAATAGCATACTGGAAGTAACTCTGTAATTCCATGTGAGGAGAATAAATCTCATCCATCCAAGATATGGTGAATAGGATAGTATGAAGGGTCAAATATCGTACCCCCCAAATAGCTACTTTTCCTTTCTTTCTCTCAGCCTCGGGAATGCAGTGTAAACGACAATACTTGCTCATCTGCAGCCCACCACCTCCGCTACCAGTTAGGCTCACATAATACCTCCACCGTGACAATCCAGTCAAAAAGTAAATTTCCTCAATATCTAAGGACAGTGTGTGGACCCCCACATGAAATACCTACTAATCAGGGTCCCACATACGCACCAGGTACTCTAATAGTCTGACTTGGGTCCTCATGCCCGGAATGTGAAAGTACTTCAGGAGTCCATAGTCTCTCAAAGCATCTATAGTAGGTGGATGATTTTCGGCCATTGCATTGTCTTCTTCGTGCTCCCTTTCGCGCCATTCAAGTACCATTTTAATGGCCAATTATCTGCATAAGAGGAACATAAAGAAGATTAGAAGCTTTTTTCATGATTTGGTTCTTGTTCATTGGGTAAATTTAATAAAAAAAAAATTGAGTTTTATGGTTCTCGCAGGTGCCCTTTGTGCACAGTGAAAGAACCTCACAGGCTTCCCATGGGTCACCTACGAGAATCACCCATTCTCACAGGTCCCACGTAGCCTACCTGCGAGAATGGTAGTGCGCAAGTAGGGCTCCAAAAATCAACTTAAAAATAAATTTTTAACCAATGAAATTGAAAAATTAAACCATGAAAGTGTTAAGGACAAAGAGCCTACCTTACTATCGCAGACGGCTCGCTAAATGGTCTCTCGTAGCTCCCGCAGTCTGACGCCAAACTTTGAGGGTAAAAGAGGGGTTTTTGAGCTCAAATAGTGGAAAGGTAAAAATGATGTGGTAAAAAGAGTATTTACTCCTTTTTATTTACTTTTACTATGTCATTTGATTTTTTATGATTATTTATCTATTAAACCCTAATCCCTAATGTCATTTTGAGTGTAACTTTTGCAGGCGTGATGATTTTGATGGTCAAATACAGGGATACAGACATATATTTTTCTTTGTCAGAGCGTGTTTTGATTGTTTTTTAGGGTTTTTGTATAAAACCTTGAGCGTGGTCTTTGTTCGTTCTTGCGCTCGAAAATACATGAGAACGCAATTGAGCATACTTTTATCACTTTTTTGGGCTCAACAAGGTTATACGAAAAAGGGAACCCCTGGAGTCCTCTTTAAGCTCTTTTCAGACTCTCTAAACATGAAAAGATAGTCGAGCGACCTTGCTATTTTCACGCTCGATAAAGTATCTGAAGTAAGCGTCTGGTGAGCGATAATTTATCTCTTTTTCGGTCTCACCCAGACTATTTTATGAAAAAGGAACTGAGAGAGTTCTCTTTGAAGTGTTTTTCCAAACTCTATAATCTTGAAAAACCTTTGAGTTTTCTATCTTTGGACTCGTTAAACAAACATTGACAGACTCGAAATGGGACCAAACCACTCCTTCTTAGGGTTCGTTAAACATACTCCAAGGGACTCGTCCGAAGGATGAGCTTACATCAACAAGCATATGTAATCCTCCTCAAGCTTGCGTAAAAATAAAGAGGTACTCGCCAAAAATGGTGGGGGAAAATTTGGGAAAGGGATATGTTTTTCATCTTCGTATTGATTGGCAGTATGTGTCGCTCTTGAACATGACACCCCCTATTCATCATTTGAAGCCAGTTTGGGAAATCCATTTGTCTCTCATTCGATTTTCTACAAGGTCATTCCCTGTGTCGTCTTTGATTCAATGTTTCCAAATCATTGGTTGTGTCATTCATATGTTCAAGAGAAGTCCATATGAAACCTATATTGAGTCGGCCATCTGCAGTTATCCATTCTCTCTGTGTTGGCCTTCCCTGTGTCCAGTCCAATTCACATCATACTCTGTTTCGCCTTCAAAATCTGTTACTCATTTCATGTCATTGATGGGGGATACATCAAGGCCCTCCTGTGACAAATTTTGTTTCGTCGACTTCAGCTCATTATCTGTAATCAAGACTTAGAAATTATTTGGTACCTTGGAGCTTGCATGCCTCAATGGCAGGTTTCCTTGCTTTCGACAGTGGGTTTACATCATTGATCCATGATCGAAAGATTCCATCAAATGTTCGAATTCAACTCATTTATTCTCACTCGATGGATTGTACTAGGGTACCTTGGGAGTCATTGACATCAATGGTGATTTCCCTCGCACTTGTTAATGGTTTCATTAATGACCGGTAATCAAGTGGTTTCTACCATGTTTGACTTCAAAACATGTAATCACATGGTTAGATTCGTACTTTGGGCGACGATATTGAAGACCCTGGATATCATCTCTGTTGTCCAGGTTGTGATGGAGTATGAATAATTTGTGACACATATATCCACTGTGTATGTCTCATGGCTATGTCGTCTTAATTTGAAATTTCTCGCATAGATCCACAATGTATTCCTGGTGGCTATGCTATATTTTGACGGCATGGATCCACAGTGTATGATTGGTGACCATGACCCATGTCTACAATGTCATCAATCTGTGATCTGAGTATGGGAATGCCTACCTCAGAATTGGTATATATGATATTCTACAGATGCTTGGTTGTTCGCAGGTTTCTGATTAGGTGTGCTCCTAGTTTTCGACACACACATGCAGCTTACAAAGTCTTTCGGATGTCACTGGTTCCAACCTCATACTTTGGGGGGCATTCTGTTACCCATGATTTTGGTCATGATGATGATGTATTGATGATGGTGTACTCATGCTCTTCATAAGAACTTTCTCTTGAGAAAAGTTTCTTTCATCTCTTCCCAGAAAACTCATTTTTGAAGAAGGTTCGCAGGCTGCTAGTACATTTGGGTGCGAGAATGCCTGATTCTCGCAGGCTGCCTTAAGCCAGGGTGCGAACTTCTCGTACTTTGTTGAACTACTAGGGTGTGAACTCTTTCTAAAGCATCGAAAAAGATGAATTCTCGATATTTCTAGAAAGGAATCTTCTAGAAGGATGAGTTGGCACTCGAATGGTTATCCTAGTACTGAATTCCCTGATATTTTAGGATCATTCTTATCCAAGTAACTAATTCATTCTCTCCTATATATTGAGGGAATTATCATGGAAAAGGTTAATAAATATTCATTGGATAATTGGTGAAATAATTGTGTGAAGGACTGAAGCTTGAACAACAGCTTGGAGACTCTAACAAGTCTATCAAGAGGATTTGATCTTCTTCATGAAAGGATTGAGCAAGTGTGTGTGTGGGAGCCAAGAGCCATCGAAAGGAAGTTTGCAACATCAAGGCTCAGGTTGTAATCTTTACTTTCCATTAATATGATACAGTGGCATGTCCCTTTCCCATAAAGCTAATCTCACTTTATTGTGTAATTCCTTGATCATACACATAGGTTAAATGTTGAATATATTTTTCTATCTTCACTTTGGTTGGTTTGTGTTGTCCTGGTCTTGACTTCACGAGAGCATCAGAGCGAAGCTGGAGAAACGGAGACCCTAGGAAGCGATATAAAGGTATGTTACTTATTCCTTCCTACTAGTTGATTCAATGGTCAAAACTTAGGGAAAGAGTCATGTCCTGTCCTGCTTTGTTCTAGATCCAAGTGGATTTAGGGAGATCAGTTAGTGTCTGCACCTACTGATTATTTTGATAACAAGAGGCCTAATAATGGGTAAACCCATGGGCCGACATCTCATAACCCATTAAATAAACCCTAGTAAACCCTTTGCTCAATCCACAAGCCCACAAAACAAGTGAGATCCAGCGATCGCATGTCCACATGGGCACTCCATCTTCGACCAGCCTATCGAAGTCCCAAAAGTGGTCAAACATGACCAATGTTTCCTCAAAAATTGGTCAAGGGCCAACAGTCCCCCAACACTCACCTGTGACTCATCTCGAGTCACTCAGATCTGGGAGACACTGCTTTGAATGCATTGAGCTTAGCTCGAGCTGCCTCGACTTACTGCTTTGCCAGAGCCTCCTTCTTGGAAAAATCCTGAATTATTTTCTATGTAATAGGCCCTTCCAGGAATTGTTCCACTATCACAACCACTTGTTCTAGATATGATCCTTGTCCTTCAATCACTTCAAAAAGCGTGTAGGCTTCATCCTGCACTAGCTGTAGTCTCTATGTAACTTCCATGACTCTGCTCTATATGGAATTAATATGATACTGGACTGCATGTTGTTCCTATGATCTCTTCATTTTCTCAACTGCAGTGAGTGACTTCATCAGTGCCTATATGGTGGAGGCCTACTATTGTGCCTCTTGTAATTGTACTTCTAGTTTCCTCAGCTCTGGATATTTTGTGAGGCGTTTGTAGGTATGCGCAGTACGATCACTCAATTTATTACATTCTGAGGTGAGTGCCTTGATCCTTCCAACTGTTCTCCTAGCAACTTCATCCCTCTGATCACGCACTTCTTGCAGAGTGATTGACACTACTTGGATCTCTAACTCTGTTATCCATTCTTGAAGCTATTGAATGGCCTCAGCGAGCTTCCCCACTTGAATCTTTGTTGACTCTTTATCCTCATGTGCCAATCCCGACACAGAGCGAAGTGTTGTATTCACCTCTTCTTTGATTGCAGTATTTGCGATGAGCAACTGGTCTTTTTCTTTCTACATCATTTCTTTGTCCTCCTCAAACATCGCCTAAATTTCATCTTTCTCCTTCTCGTAGGCGGTTACCCAATACTGTGCAACTCGTAGTTTCTCTAAGACCTCCTCCTTTTATTTCTTCAAGGCTTCTGTAGCCTTCTCCTTCTCTTCATGGACTCGATGAAGTAAAGTATATGTTGCATCTTCTAGTCTTCATAACTAGGTGGGCCCATCCCCCAACTCTGCATTCTTCAACAACAAGGGTGCAGTAGGTATTGCACGGCTCGAATGGATGGCTTATTGTATCTCCTTCATCTCCTTCTCAATTATTTCATACAACGTCTCCTTCTTTACTCTGTATCGCTACAAGATATCCTCTGAAGCATCCTCCACAGTTGCGATGATTAGATCGACGTCGTCCTATGTGAGTGTGGCCTTCATCTTGGGCTTACTGGCGCATGTGTTCTTTCTTGATAAGGGTTTTTGTGAATAAACCTTCCTCTTCTTCAATGTTTCAGCCTCGGTAGGGGGATCCTTCGGTGGTGTAACTTCGCTTTTTATCTTCCTTTTCTCCTTCTTCCCCTCCTTCTTGATTCATTTCACCTCCTCCTCCTCCTGTGGGTGAGTCAAGCCCACTTTCCTCTAAGGCATTGTCCTCCTCATTAGTTTCTATTTTTTTCACTTCCTCCTTTTTCTTATTTTTCTTTGTGCTAGTCTATCCATCGTGCTTGACCCAGGTGACCAAGGGACTTCCGATGATATCAGGGTTGAAGAGTTCTACATTTTCCACTAGTACAAGGAAATCTACTACCCATTCTTTGGTGATCTCTTCCATGTCTTCGTCGGTCAGCTTATAGTAGGTCTGTAACTCCTCCTTTCCCTTATCCATGTGCACAGTGATATAGATAAAGTGTCGATCTGCATGAAAATTCACTAGTGTTATGTACTAGTGTAATGTGTTTGATGTCATACATGGAAATGACTCAATAGCATGCTTTGGCTACTGGTAGTAGGCATGGAACACAACGTTCGAAAGCCACTACTTTGAAATGTCATTTGTATACCAAAAGGTGGAGAGCCTTGCAGCCAACGGCTCCAATGGCTCAACTTATGGAAATGTCACTCCTTCCATCATCTGCCAAGCGACAAATGCAATCAATACAAGTAACCAGCTAAAATGGAATTTACCCTTGATCCTGTGCTTCATGACAGTCTTTCTCCATCTCGTTGATGAGGTAACTCGCCCAGTTCATTTGTATTCCTTCTACATACTTTTCTACGAGGTATACTATGAACCGAGTGACCTACGTGGGATGGTTCTTTCTGATGATATTTCCATCTATAAGTTGGCAGGAGAGGAACACTATGCCATCCTAGATAGAGGCTACCTTGTAGCCTCACTTTCCCTTTTCTACATCACCATAATCTTCCTTTATGCGCTATGCTAGGGAGCAATCTGAATTCTTCCCTGGGTAAACTGGCAAGGGTCCGGTTCTTGCATGCTCAGTTCTGTAATCAAGTGGATCAGGCTCAAATCCATAGTAACGCACCTGTCGACCCATGGATATATTCCTTGATAGCACAACAAGAGGATTTTAATGCAAGTGTTAACCTCCTGATGTCATCCAAAGTGAGGGGTCTTCATCACGTTCAATATTGTTGACTATGCGAGCTCCTTAATCCATGGTTGGGAGACTATGTGCGACTTCTTCCCAGTCGTCTTCATCAAATACATGTGGGGAATGAACATGGCATAGTTCTTTCTGTTGTCGAGATTAAATTCATTGTTCTTTAGAGCTAGGATCTATCCTAACTGGGGTCCAACTACATGTATCCCCTTCGATATATATGAAGTGATCAGTGTGTACTCAAAGTCACGTGGGATATTGTTGCAGTTAACCATGCCAGCCAAAGGCGGTATGTAATCTGGCAAGACCGATGGGATCTGCTTCACGTTAGCCAGATCATCGCGGTGCTTGCTTCACTTCTCAATTGTGGTTCGGCTAGAAAAACGTCCATTCGAGGGGGATGCTTGCATTCCCCCAGTCGACGATGCTTTTATTCCTACAGAAATAACTTTCTCAGCCATGAGCTCCACAAGAATATCCTCCACTAAATTATCTAGCATGCTAGCTTCACTTGACATTGACACTTGTAACCAAATAGATCAGGTAGGAAAATAGATAAGAGAGGTAATCAAATGGATGGAGAGGTCTAGAAATCACAACGCGATATACAATTGATTCTCTGTTGGGTGGAAAAAAGTAGTCTGGCATAGTGTTCGATGGGTTAAATAATCAAGCATCGTAATGGATTCCTCCAACAGGAAGGAATGCATCCATCAATGTGAATCTGTACATTATGGCGCAATCCCAACGGTCAAATGGTGGTATTTTCGTCAATAACTACGTTTCTAGCCATTCTGGAACGTCATTATAACAGTCGGGGTGCCTCCAATGGTCATATAGCTTTGTCATGGCGAAGTCCCATTCTGCGTGGTTATGCTATTCCGGCGAGGTTCAACTTCTATAGATCTACCTCCTGTGAAGTCTTCTCTAGAAATTCCCATAGTTTTTATAACTTGGCTTTCTTCTTACTGAGCTTCCTTGCCTTCTTTCATGTGATCTGAGTCTTTAGATTCCTCTTTCTATTCTTATTCTTATCTTCTCTTAGCATAGTAGCTTCACACTGCTGATGTTCTATCAAAGGGTTCAAAGGTAATGCCTCTTCTCTTATTAACTCCAAGGTAGGTATTCTTCTTTCTTGCATGGATAGGTCCTTTGAACCTTTTTTTGTTCTTTCAACCTCGACAGTTAATTCTCTTTCCCTGTGCTGCTTCGACTTATCCTCTTGTTCTTCTATTAATCTTATTATTTTTCTAGTTATGAGGTCCCTTAGTTCTTTCTTTTTCTTTTTTGTAGCTTCTTCCCCTACTTTCCTTTTGATCTAATCCTTCTCGATCCAAGTCATTCCTAAAAAAAGTGCAAAGGGGGCGTTGTTCTCAACAAATTTAATGACTTCAAATTCTTCTTCAGTTGATGTTTCATGAGCAATCATAGGTATAGTAGTAAATCTTCCACATAGGGTTATCATCTTTCCTTTAAACAAGCCTATCCTTCCCAATGAAGGTATCATATCAAGCTTTCCCAAAATTTCCCAAGTGCTTTCTGGAATAATATTCACGTGTGTTTCTTCATCTAATACATATTCTATGTCAAAGTCTTATATTCTTGTAACTATGCGTTGCTTTTCTTTCAGGATCTCTGGTAAACTGATGTCTCTATGATCATCCATTACTTCTTTTAACTGTATTATCATAGTCTCTGACTCCTTCTCTTTATGATTCTATAACATATCCTTAGTCTTTTGACCTTCTTAATATTTTTCTTGTCTCATTTTCATATTTTCAACTTTAGCAATCATCCTTGGGCAATTCTCAACCACATGACCAATAGCATTACAACAAAGACAAATAGGACATGTACCAGGGAATTCCTTAGAAATATGTCTCGATCCTCTGCAATTATAACACAATGTTAATCCTCTCTTTATTTTAAGTGATCCCTAGCCTCTCTTGCACTGCGCACTGGGATCACAGTGATGGACCTGCAATATGCAAAAATTCTTTCTAGGTTCCTGCATCCACTTATTAGTCCAAAAATTCTTTCTATGCATAGGAATAGCATATCTTTCTCTATTTCTATCAAATTTATTCAGATCAAATATTTCTTCTAATTGTGCCCTATCTTTCAGAATAGGACAAAATATATCAAGCAAACCTAGATTCATACTTTCGAAGAAAAAAATTCCACTTATCTTACCCTTACCAGAGCACAAATATTTAAGATATTACCTATTTGCTTCAGATCGGGTTTCTTTTTTAGCACAGAGCTTCGCAAGTCAAGTAGAATATTGTGCACTACAACAACAAATCTACGCACAAAGATTTCATTTTTCTTCAGTTCCCAGCAATCATAGTTTCAGGTCTCGGCAACAGAACCATTTGTTGACACATGGGTAGACCCAGGGTTTAACGCTTCAACAATGCACCAACAAAACCCTAAATCTTGACCCTTTTGGAAACACCTGCGAAGACGATGAAGTATCACCTGAGGTAGAGGCAAGGGGGGTTGCAGGACTCGGGTGTCTACAAGCAAGTTGGGACACAGATCTATGATTACAGCACTTAGCAGAGCACTTAGACAACAATATGCATTAGTTCATGAGTCTCATTCACATTGCAGATTAAACCCTTATTAAATATCATCGCAGTAACAATAAATATCAATCACTTTCAATCACTTAGCACATAGCATTAGCTTGGATATAGAATTCATTTATCTTTAATACCATTTGGCACTAAGAAACAACATCAGATGCATTCACCATACATTATAACAACAACACCAATCAAATAAACACATAAAAAACATCGCACAAAGCACATCAAGACACATGATATACGTGGTTTTCCCCAATGTACGGCTACATCCACCAACCTCTTCTCTTCTTCTTTATTAGGCCCCAATCTTCTTGCAATCAGTCGTTCCTGTGCACAAAGCCACAGAGCCAAACTCCACAGAGGATAAGCGATCTATGCACAGAGCACTTGATCCTCCTTCCCTAAATCAGGTCAAGGCACAGAGCCTTACATACAACATTTGTGCAAAAAGAAACCTACAAAATACTTGCACTTAGCTCCACAAGTCTTAACATACTCTTGCACAAAGCCAACTAGTCATGCACTAATCCAATCAATAACTTCTTTTACATCGCTTAGCTACTAATTATGTATACATTTAAAAAGAGGCCTAATCATGGGTAAACCTATGGACCGACATCCCATAACCCATTACATAAACCCTAGTAAACCCTTTTCTCGTTCCACAATCCTGCAAAAC
>ML846485.1:0-22552 GCA_009831015.1 Picea engelmannii
AACATATCATTGTAAAAGTTACCTTACATGTAGTCAAGCACCTATTATCCCAAACCTATCTTTCTGGAAAATCTATTTCTCTAACAATGTTAGGAAAATTGTGACACTATTCTTTAGGTAAATATGCCACTGTGAAAGTTCCCTTACATGTAGTTAAGCACCTTCCCCAAACCCATATTTCTGAAAAGTTATTTCTCTTGTAATAATGTTAGGAAAATTTCAATGTTATTCTTTGGGTAAACACGCCATTGTGAAAGTTCCCTTGCATGTATTCAAGCACCTATTGTCGCAAACCTATCTTTCTAAAAGTTTATCCAATTAACTAGTCAAGATTGAAGAGCACAACTTAGACACAATGATTGCAAATATTATATATGGTAGATATTTAACACTTATTATTGTTGAAAATCATGTTTCTCAGCCATCTAAAGAGGGTGAATATGACATGTCCATGTTTGTAGATAGTGAGGATATTTATTTTGATGTTATCTATGATCCTTGGTATGTTGATCTACATTATTATTTGTAAAACCAATAATTCCCTACTCATATAAAATCAATTGAAAGACGTAGGATGAGGCTCAAGGTGGTCAAATATGTCTTACTTAATAATTTTTTGTTTCACAAGTATTTTGACGGTGTGCTCCTTTGATGTGTTGGACAATCCAAGTTCAAATAAATAAGGGATATTTTCCATTCAAGACCATACCAAGGATTTCACAGTGGTGGGAAATTAACCACCAAGGCCAAAGCTCAAAAAATTCTACAATAAGGGTATTATTGGCCTCTTGTTTTTAACAATGCATTTCAATTTGGAAAAACTTGTGATAAATACCAACATTCTCCTGGGTAAGAAAATAATATGCCATGCCATTGAGTCTTTTCATTGTTTTGTTCCCTTTTGTGAAATGGAGACTTGATTTCATCGGTCCCATAAACCCTCCATATTTCGTCAGCCATGTGTTTATTTTGACTTCCATTGATTATTTAACAGGGTGGGTTGAAGTTGTCTAGCTCAAAAATGCTAAAGTAGTGCAGGTGGTCTTTTCTTAAGAACAATATATTTTTCCAATTTGGGTTGACTGATAAAAATGCAAGTGACAATGGTCCCAACTTTATTTATGGTTATATTTTGAGGTTATACCAAAAATTTAACAACTTTTCCTCAACATCTTCTCCTTACTATCTACAAGGTAGCATATTAGTTCATTCTTCTCACAAAAATATGCTTAAAATAATTAGAAGACTTATAGCAGGTAATCGATGTGAATGACATATTCGTTGAATGTATGTTTTGTGGGTATATAGGGAAACCAATAAGATAAGTACAAGAGAAACACCATTCAAGTTGGTTTATGACTATAAATCTATCATTCCTACTCCTTTGGAAATTGTTTCTTTCTTCTTGGCTTTTCATATTCAAGAGCTAGGTTCTATCCTTGTTTAGTATAGATTCACTACCTTGCTTACTTTTGAAGAGAAAGAATTTTTTTAGCACAGAATATGGAGAAGAGACACATAATCATAAAGAAGAACCATGACAAGAAAGAAAAAACAAAGTGCTTCTAAGATGGACAATGAGTCCTATTACAAAAAAAACTATCTCCTTTATGCTTTGGACTTTACATCATATAGGGTGCTAGTCACGCCTTCCCAAGTTGCACAAGACTAACTCTTGTTGAAATATTGTAACTGCAAAGAATATTCTTATTATTATTGAGTTATTTTAGATAGATCAAATCCCCTTTTGTGGATTGATCTTGTCGGGCTTTGTATATGACCAAATCCACTTTTGTGGATTGGTCAAACCCTAATTAAATGATGCTAATTGAGAATTCGGCCCCTAGGGCTAATTAAAGTGGTTTTAGCCACTAATTAAAGAAGTCGTCCCATCTTGGTGAAGAGACACAACCCCAGTGACTATCAACTAGTATGAATAAGAGAGGATGATGCCTCATTCTATCACTCACTCAAGTCACTCATCTAGTGCACAAGTTTGAAGGAAGACATAGTTTCCAGAAGAAGGAGTGAGAGGCGCATAGCTCAATCTTGAATATTTTCTAGTTTTTGGTTTATTATCTTGGAATTGTATTGGCAATCTATATTAAGGAATTTTTTTGCTGGGTTTTCTCCCCCATGAGGGTTTCCCAGGATAAATGTTGTGTACCTTGTGATTGTGTTTCTTTCAGTGATCCTGCTTATGATAATATTGTCTAGTAAATTGAAAAGAACTTAATAGAAACTCTAAATTTAACATGGTTTTATAGCTTGATTGAACAGAGAACCTTTCACTGGGTAACCAAAAAAGTCATTATTGTCGTACAAGAAAATTAGGGTTTTTTGTTGGAAGGGAATTTCATCCTAAAAAACTATCTAGGGAAGTGCGCTCTAGCCTAGAGAACTCATTGGCACCTTGAGCGCACCTTTTCAATGGTCAGAACCTCTAGAAAGTGAAACCCTAGTTTTTGGATGGTATCAGAAAACCAAAAAACTAGGAAACCAGAACCAATACCAGAAGTACCAATCTAAAATGGCACAAGTCAAGTTTTAAGGGGTTAAAATTGAAATTTTTTAAATCTGACAGCTCCAGCATACTCGCCTCAGCCCAGCGCATCTAGTCCCTAGATCAGAATTCCAAAATTTGAAAGTTGAAAAATTAGGGTTTTCTCATAAAACCCTAAATTGATGTTGCAGTTGCAGTACCAGTTGTAGTTGCAGTTGCAGTACCATTTGCAGTTGCAATGCCAGTTCCTTCATGTCAATGGCAACATTATTTGCAGTGCCAGCACTAGTTGTAGTGAATTTTTTTGTGAAGTGTTGGGACTATTGTGTTATTGTCCTACTGCACCTTACCCTAGCTTGATACTGTCATAGGTATGTACTTACATATGTTTAAAATGAATTATTATTCTAAAGGGTAATTGCAGGAGAAGAGATCTTTTTTCATAGATCCATAAGGATCGCAAATCCAGCACATTCAGAGGAATAATGCACCTCAGGTTTGATCATTTTATATGCATCTATTCGTTATGACATTATCTTGACATCATATAGGTTGTATGTTGAAGTTATGAGCATCATACTAACCCTTGGTCAAATTAAAGACAAGGTATTAGATTGATATTAGAGATTATTCTCTAACTTAGACTTGTGTCAATATAGCATATTTTCCTAGTACAGAAGACAGGTTGAAGAAATCACTTGTCATCTTGAATGAAGGAGACTTGAAAGAAAATTAACACACTCATTCTTGAGGACAAGACTCCAGGTTCCAGGTTTGATTTATTAAGTTGATAAGATTCAAAGTTGCACATGACAAGTTGATAACTACCTCATTACAAGTAAACACCATAGTTAAGGTAGCAATATTTGAAAAGTATTATACTTGGTAGCATGTGAGCACATTGAGATAATGCTTATTGTAATCATTTACCAGATACAACTAACATCTCCTCCAGGAGAAAGATCTTGTGTTGGTTCCACATTGCCATGGAAGAACGTTTGATCACAACACTAGAAGAGTGTTGATCTCATTTCGTATTGTATTTCTTACTTTTGATCTTTGTTTTAGGCAAGTCATAAGTAATAGCTCTAAAGGAGCTACTGTGATGATTGTTCTCACTATTGTTTTATTATTATAAAGAGTATTATTCTTGTTTGTTGTTGATCTTGTTCCGGGAAGGTCACAAGTGATAACCATGATGAATCTATAGTGAAGGTTGTAGAAGGAAACAAATTAGATAAGACATGAAGAAAACCTTGTACATGACCATATACATTCATGTACCAAAGAAGATGAAGAAGAAGCTATATTTTGATATCCAGAGTATCTCATATGGATATTGATTGTAAGGAGTAGAAGGCCACAAATATGACCAAACATTAGAACAAGAACTCACAAAATAGACGTGTTCAAAGGATAATGAAGCCACCTTGACAGAAAGTTGAACTCGTTTGAAGTATGACTCATCTTTTCATATCAATACTTGGTATTCAACACCAAGTATATCATGTAAGAGATGATAAAGTCCTTGAGGACTTAGAAGAAATCAAGATTCAGAGTAATCCTGGTCTCACAAAGGATCAGATGAAGAGACATCTTCTAGGACTGGGATATAGATGCCATAAGAATACTAGACCGTAGCTTCAGAGACTTCTAGGAGATATGAAATCTCCTGGAAAGATTCCCTTGTTTCAGTGATAGAGAAGGAATCCAGTCAAAAAGATTGGGATATGGATTTTTTCGTGATACTAGAAGGGAAGTCAGTGTTGACTTCCAAGATTGATCTAACAAATCAAGCATGTTATAGATGTACAAAGATGGAATTGTTTCCAAAGTATTCTCACAGCAAGAGGGATAAGACTATGACAAGACACTTACTCCAGTAATTGAAGAAATAGTTACAGTGTTCATGAAGAAAACCAGAACAACCATGATTCATATACAGTATGAGATGCAGGGGGAGAAATCCCCATGTTTAAAATTGAGTGGAAGTTTGTGGAGTACATTCGTCGATCCATGGAAACATGACTACAATAGAAGATAGAGTTACCTCCAATAAAGGAGAAGAGTTACCTTCAATATCAGTTAATGAGCCACTCTCAGTTTAAGATGAAGTTGTTTTCATGATGAAGTAGAGGATTTACTCTCATATTTCAGCAGTCACAGTGAGAATGGAGCAGCCATTCTCAACTTTAGAGAAACTGCGGGTGCAGAGTCCCAGCTCCTGAGGAAAAATTGCAAAGAGAGGAGAGGGCATACTCTCAGGTAGTGAGATAGATAGTGCTTTACAGAAAGCACATAGAGCTAGAACATGATTGTGCATATTAATTTGGAATTGAAGAAAGTGTACCAAGATGGTACAATGTAATGTGAAAAATTGGTTTGAAGTTGAATATAGAAAGACTCAGGTCTGCAGGTTGAAGAAGGTTATGTACGTGTTGAAGCAAGATCCTAGAGATTGATATCGTAGAATTGACAGTTTTCTGACGAGCTTGGGATTTACCAAGAGTAAATTTGATTCTAACCTTTACTTCAAGGTTATGAATGATGAGCCAGTGATGTTTCTACTATATGTAGATGATGCATTCTTATCAGATGAAGAAAATCTCATCACAGATTGCAAGAAGAAGCTCACTACAAGTTTTGAGATGAAATACCCAATGCTTTATTTATTAGGTCTTGAGGTTTGGCAGAACCTAGAGAAGATCTTCCTTAACCAAGGGAAGTGTGCAGTTGAAATACTGAAGAGGTTTGATATGTTGGAGTGTAAATCCATGAAAACGTCCATGGAAACAAATTCGAAGCTCCTGGTTGATACTTCATTAGAATTGGTTGATGCTTCTTTGTACATACAGATCATTGGATCTTTGATGTATTTGACGAATACCAGGCCAGACATATGTTTTTTTTTTAACACCTTGAGTCTGTATCTGATAGAGTCCAGATGTGTTCACCTTGTTGCTGCAAAACATGTGATGAGATAACTTAGGATATGTTGAACTTTGGTCTATGTTATAATGGATATCATGACTTCAGACTAGTTGGTTATACTGATTTAGATTGGGATGGAAGTGTTTCTCACAGAAAGAGAACTTCAGGATGTTGTTTCAATCTAGGGTCAGCCATGACTTCATGGAAAAGAAGGAAGCAATCCATTATTTTCTCTCAGCATGGCAGAATCAGAATACATTGTTGCATGTTTCGCCAGTTGTGAAGTCATATGGATTTGGAAGTTGCTGACAGGTCTATTTGATCTGGAGATGGAAGAAACCATGATTCTATGTGATAACCATAGTTTCATAAAAATGACGGAGAACTCTATGTTCCATGATAAGTCGAATCACATAGAAATACGGTATCACTACATTCGTGATATGGTGCAGAGGGGAGTTATTAAGCTCCAATATGTTTGCAAAGATGAGAAGGTTGCAGATGTGTTGCCCAAACCTATGTCTCGTGTAAAGTTTTATCACTTTCAAGAAAAGATCAGTATCGTCCGAAAGGACCTCCCTTGAAAGGGGGAGTGATGTTGATGATACTATGGTATCTTGACCAATAGTGGGTAGCTCAGTTAGGATTTTATATCCTAGGGGACTTATTTTCCCTAGACAAATCCTGAAGGTCTGGTAAGGATGGTATGTCAGAGTACTTATGAATGTATATGCTAGCTATGGTCAATAGTGGTAGCTCCGTTAGGATTTTTATAATCCTAGGGAATCTTATGATTCCTGGGTAGATCCCGAAGGTTCGATAAGGACGGTCTATTAGAGTACCACTTGGTAGATCCGTTAGGATTTTTATAATCCTAGGGAATCTTATGATTCCTGGGTAGATCCCGAAGGTCTGGTAAGGACGGTCTGTCAGAGTACCACGTGGTAGCTCCGTTAGGATTTTATATCCTATGAAATCCTATGATTCCTGGGCAGCTACTTAGGGATTGTCAGAGTACCAGAAAATTTTGTTACACCTACCTCATCTTGTTTCCCCATGATGATGATGATGATGTTGTTTCAACCTTCGTGTTGTGATGATGTTGTCGCTCCATCCTCATTTTTTGATGATGTTGTTATCTTAGCCTCGTTCTGATGATGTTGATGATTTTGTCATCTCAACCTCGTGTTGATGATGTTGTTATCTCAATCGTGTGTTGATGATGTTGATGATGTTGTTATCTCAACCTTGTGTTGATGATGTTGATGATGTTGTTGTACCAGCCTCACGTTGTTGATGTTGGTGTACTATCCTCGTGTTGGTGATATTATTATTCTATCTTCATGACTATTGGTGTTGATGCTTCAAATTCATGTTGAAGATGATGTTTATCCTGCTACTTGAGCTTCATGCTGAAGATGATGTTGATGTTTCTACTTCAGCTTCATGATGAAGATGATGATGATGATGTTAATTCAACTTCATGCTGAAGATGATGATGATGTTGCTACTTCAGCTTCATGCTGAAGATGTTGATGATAATGTATCAGTCTTGCATTGATTGATGATGTTGTATTAGTGTTATACTAATTGATGTTGATGCAAAGAATAATGATGATGATTCCCTTCCAACTCCATGTTGTGAATGTTGATGTTATTCCAACTCCATGATGTGAACGATGATGATGATACTATTCCAGCTCCATGTTGTGAACGATGATTTTATTGATGATGAGAAAAACTTATGATGATTTATAGATGTTCCAGTCAGTGTTCCAGATGTTGTTGATGTTTCTTCCCTCTCTCTCTCCCTATGATGTTGTATTATAGAATACCCTTCTTTTTAAGGGGGCGTGTTGAAATATTGTAACTGCGAAGAATATTATTATTATTATTGAGTTATTTTATATAGATCAAATCCCCTTTTATGCTTGTCGGGCTTTGTATATGACCAAATCCCCTTTTGTGGATTGGTCAAACCCTAATTAAATGATGTTAATTGAGAAATCGCCCCCTAGGGATAATTAAAGTGGTTTTAGCCACTAATTGAATAAGTCAACCCATCTTGGTGAAGAGACAAAACCCTAGCACCTATCATCTAGTATAAATAAGAGAGGATCATGCATCATTCTATCACTCACTCAAGTCACTCATCTAGTGTGCAAGTTTGAAGGAAGATGTAGTTGTCAAAAGAAGGAGAGAGAGGTGCATTGCTCAATCTTGGATATTATCTAGTGTTTGGTTTTTTATCTTGGAATTGTATTGGCAATATATATTAAGGAATTTTGTTGTTGGGTTTTCTCCCCCATGAGGGTTTCGCAAGATAAATGATGTGTACCTTGTGATTGTGTTTCTTTTAGTGATCATGCTTATGCTATTATTCTCTAGTAAATTGAAAAGAACTTAATACCAACTCTAAATTTAACAACTCCTTGATGTTTAGGACTTTACATCATAAAGGGGTGATAGATTTTGTGGTAACAAGTCCTACTTTGGGAATTTTCTCATGAGAACACATGTAAGAAGACAAATTTTTAGATGTGTTGTCTTGTGCCTTTGAAAATTACCCAAAATCTTGATAATAACACTTTTAGGTTGAAGGATGGCCAAGAAATTTTGTTCTCTCTTATTTTAAATGGTTCTTTCCTTAAGCCATATAATTCAACTTAATAAAAATTAAAAAGACACACACATATTCATTCCAATTTTTTTGTCTTGTTTTAGTTTTCCTTTTGTTTCTATTTTTGGTTTGATTAATCTATTTTCCACTTTTATTTCTCCTTGGTGTGTATTTTGTTTCACTTTCTTGTATTTGTCCCTTTCCCAAATCAACCAATTTGCTTCATTATCAAGAGACTAAAAATATTTTCTAGTCATGTTGTTGAGCTTTGAGATCTGTTGTGATTATGTGGTTATCTAAACATGTTCACATGTATGATGATGATGATGCAACCAACCAAATTACCTTTCATGTTCCATTCATTGCATTTGATGATAAGTAATAATCTTGACAAGTGTTGTAAGTTTCCTCTAGGGCATTCTTAGTTTCTCCCTTTCTTCATCCCTTGCTAGAGCTCTTATTATGTCCTTGGCTGGTCATTTCCTCTTTCAATGGAATTTTGAGAATATTCTTGGAACTTAATTTCACCTTCAAAATATTTCAAGTTCATGTTACATCTTCTTTGTTGAAATAATAGCACATTTTCCCCCTATTTTTAATATGTCTCTTGTTTATCTATTGACCAAAGATTTTGAGTTCACATGCTATTATAAGCAACATGTCCCGTGTGAGTTGCTAGATGTTGATCATGAAAATGATCAATGTTATCCAATTTGTACAAGGGTTACAATTACTCAAATTTTAAAAACTTTAATCCATTTCAGTTTCTTCTCTATTTGAGAGATCACAAATTTTCCTAAAAATTCTTAGTTGTTATATATTTGATGTTTGGTCAAAATTTATTGACCTGACTTTCCTCCTAAGAAATGTGTGGTGATTGGTTCTACCTTTGGGGCTTCCATCACTTTAGTGTCCTATATGTTGGTGTTTGGAGTTATAAGTGTGAATTCCAAGTTCATAGGCATGGTTGTGGTTGTGTTATGATGAGATGCAAGTTCTATTGAATAACATGATTGCATTGACATTTGGTGTTATCAAAATGGTGACTTGTGCTTTGTTTTCATTTCCTCAAACCTTCACTTGAGATAGCATCAATGATGCGGTTCTAATGGATGGTTTGACATGTTTAAAATTATAGTTTATATCTCCTACTTTTGCAATTTGATAGAGTTTTCTTAATGGTGTTTTGTCATGATCATTACATGCATTGTTTTTTGTCATAATGGGGAGTTGTCATTCATGGATGCCATTGGTTTATTTATATTTCTAACCTAATTAAAAATATTTAGTCTTTGTGATCTTTATGTTGTTGATTGGCACAAGATATTTAATGCACAAGTTGGCCAAAGAAATCACGATGATGTTGGCAATGTTTTGGCTTATGTTGTGTTAAATGGCATTCACTCTTAACTACACTTTTTATTGATATAAAAAAATCATTTTGTTTTGATAGTTGGTACTAGCACGCTTATTCTTAATCTGATGTTAATATTTCATCAATATTTGAATCAAGGTGATGTGGTTTCATGTGGGTTTTTTTTACAAGTGACAACTTAAACCTAGCCTTGGAATACAATCAAAATGATTAATGTGAAACCTTGATTATCACCACTGTTGCGATTGGGTTTGCATAAAAGTCTAGATTTTTTATGTTTTAGTGTTGTGGTGGATCAATCTTAACATGGAAAACCTTGTGAAGGGATTTTTTTTCATAACTAATGGTTAGGAGACAAGACCCTTAGTTGTAGATCATGGAGAAGATCTCTCATTCCTTAAGCTTTGTTAAACCTTTGTAATTCATTGCACACATGATTGTGTTAGGGTTAAAGACATGGATTAACAAGGAGATATTAATGTTTAATGTTAATGTTTGTTGGATCGCCTTCAATAAAAATGAAGTTTTTGGATCTTAGTGGGGGGTTTCGATTGCAATTTTCCATTGAAAGGAGCAACAGTTTTCTCACTCTTTCATAATTGCATTAAACCTTCAACAATACATTTTATTTAGGTGTGGTTAGTTCTACTTGTTGGATCCGATCCGGCGACAATGATTTGTCTTAGTAAAATTTTGCATTGGTTAGGTTATTCCTATCACCTCACTTCACTTTTTCATTTGGTTGGAGCTTATGCAACCCATTTCACTCTACAAGACTTGTCATTTAACATGTAGCTTTGAGTTTTCACTTGTTAATATTAATTATTTGGTGTTCTTGCTTCTATGATGTAACCATTGGTGTTTGCATAATTCTTTGAGGCAATTTGTTGGAGGAAAGCATGGAAATGAGTTTCTAGGATTTGAACGTGGGTTTTAGTCTTCTTCATTGTTTTAGAGGTAAGGACTTCTCCATTTGGTTCTCCACTTTGAAGGATTACAAGGGTAAACTCTCATTCTTACTATTCTTAGTTGATTTTTTTGCATGCTTGTCTAATGTTTGACAATGAAGTCAATGATGCTAGTTTTTTGCATGCTTGTCTAATGTTTGACAATGAAGTCAATGATGCTAGTTTTTAGCTTCCTGTATGTGACCTCTGTATCTACATATAATTCATATCTTTTACTTATATGTTGTTCCTTCGCTCTATTTACTTTAATTTTTTCCGTATCTTTGCCTTTTCATAAACATATATTTTCAGTGACAAATGCGTTGTGTATATGGAAATTGAAAATTTGCAGCAAACCACACTTGGTTTCACGTTGGGTTTTTAAATGATTTGTAGGTTTCCACTCTAATTTGAGTTGATAGTGTTTTCATATTAAGTTATGGGAAAAGGTTTTTACTCATAATACTAAACACTATCATCCATATCCTTAACAATTGGTCTTCATTAAATGGTTTTTATTTTGGCCTAGGGTTTGAAATCCATGCTAAAAATAATTGTTCAACTTTTGGGTGTGGTTTTTCATATCCATATAAGATTATACAATGGGTTATTGTGAAAATGTTTTTTTTTTGTTTTAAATATCTATAACCTTTGTAGGATGTGACCTCAACTTGGTGTGGTGCCTTGTTTGGTGACCTAGGCATCCCTTATTTTCTAGTTCAAATCCCCAAAGCTAGTTCAAATCCCCAAGGGGCCTTTAATCCTTTACTTATAGTTCAAATAAAAATATGGTCAAAAGAGCCTCTATTTATTGAATCTCCATTTGTTTTAACTTTGTAGACTTGCCCTCGTAATTCAACTATCCATACAACATATGGAAAAACCTTTCAAAATTGAAGTATTGTTTTCATACAACAACTTAGACTCAAGGGCATTAAAATATTGCAAATTATGTTTGCATATTGTTTTGGACCCCACCACTTGCAAATATTTCTCAGGGCCTATCTATATGTCTACAAGACTATTTTGATGAAAATAACTATGGATTCATTACCATTATGTGTAGCAATGTTAACACTGGTTTCTAATTTCCCATGCACAATATATACTTCTAGGGCAACAATATGGCTCTTTTGAAGGAGGTATCTAATTATATTTGTACGCTTTCCACACTTAATGGTTTTATATAAGTTCTAAGATGATGAAGATGTGCATAACCATCTCCATTTTGTTTTAGTTCCTTACCTCTATTTGCTTTTAGATTATTTCATTTATCTCTTCCTTATTTCGTTCTAGCATAAAATAATGATATCTTTATATTGATATGCCTATAGTAGATAGGCTTGTGATAACTTATTGATTTTTTCTATTAAACAAAAATTGATGACAAAATGGTTTTGATGTCTTTGTTTGAATGATCATGTAAATGAATGTTTGAATGGTTCTCTCTTTCTCACACCCAAAACCAAGTCACTAGTTAATGACCCACTTTTTCATGTATAAGGGTTATCTGATGTTAACCTAGTTTGCTATTCTATTTTTATTGATTTAAGGAAGAACTATTTTCATTTATTAGATCCTTTGATGTTGATTTCATGGAATATTGTACATGGAATGTGTAGTTATTTTTGGATAGACTTAGATGTTTTGATAATGGTATTAATGGTACATTTGGATGGGATGGTGCAAGTATTGGCTTATTATAGTATATGGAAAAATCATAGTAATTGATGTGATGGTTAGTGTCCACTAAGACCAAATTTGGCTTATCCAACCTTAAGAAAGGTAAGAATTACTTGGTTTTCTTTAGAATTTTATCTCTATTCGAAAAAATTTAAGAGAATAATTCCTAAATCAAAATAGTTTTGATGAATTAAAAGGTTAGGTAGGTCGGTGTTGTAACAAATATTTTGAAATTGTGATTTGATTGGATGTACCAGTTTTATTAAAACTAGACCGATCTAGCAAAACCAACAAGTTCAGTCAGTTTTGAGGTAAAAACAACCTCACTTGTGGCACAAAACTGTTTTTGGATGGTTAAGAAACGAATCGACCGATTTCGTACGGAATCGGCCATTTTCACCGAACCGATCAGTTTCGTACGTGTCATGGACCCACGAAATTCAAATTAAAAAAATATATTAATTGATTAACAGAAGGGGGCCTATTACCTAACCCTCGGGTAATGGTAATGCTAAATTATTAAAATAAAAGTGACATTATCTTTTATCTTTCATTTTCATCCTTTTATCTTTCATTTTCAAAAGTGGCATTCTCCTTTATCTTTCATTTTCATCCTTTTACTTAAATTTTTAACATTACCATTAATTGTTTCGTGATGTTTGGGAGTGGTTCCACATCATTGGACTTCATATGGAGAAAGTAGAATTTTAGATTCCATTCAAAATTCAACAAACTTAACAGTTTTCAGGATTTCAAGAGGATTGACAAGATCACAATGTTTCCATTGGATTTTATCATGTATGAGGGTATGGAACCATGATTTAATAAAAAACACCTCGATGTTGGTGGCATTGACTCTTTAAATATGTCATATTTTATTTATTTACAGAGCATTAGAGTTACCAGTGTTATTTTACTTCTTTAACATTAACTTATATATCATGTATTGAGCAATAGAAACATAAACAAGAGACAAAAGAATAGAAGAGATTTATACCAGGAAAACCCCAAATGGGGGAAAACCCAATAACCTTTCTTAGATAGATTCCCTTCATAAGGAAAGTCCAATCATGAACCAACAGATAAACACTAGAAAAAGGGATAGCTCAAGGTACAACCATAAATACCACCCCAGCTGCAACAACAACACAATACCAAGGTAGCGCACCTTTTCCAAGAGTAGTGCACAAGAGAGAAATGCCAAAAAGGCTAAACAAGAAGAATATCTGCCACTGCAGCTACTGTGTCACCTTCCTCATAATTGCACCTTGCTTCTATGTAAATGAGAGAGTGTGAGTGAGTGTTTCCAAATAGGCTAAGGCGCCTCCTATTTATAGTCTTCTTGTCCTCTTTACTAGGTCGTCTTCTCTTCTGGAAAGGTGTCACTTTATTGTTCTTTATTCTTCTAGGCCGACTTCTCTTCTAGGGTATTTCCACATTTGTTCAATTGTTCTCTTACTTATAGAATCTTATTATCATCTAAGAAAGGTAATCTAAGAGGTAAAGTACCTCCTGCAACTACCAAAACATCAACATTCCCTCTTATCTAGGGAGGTATCTTTCACGATGTATTCATCTAGTAGTCTACTGAATACTCTGCAATTAGCTAGTAGTACACAGCTACTGAAATACCATCGATAGATCAAATCATTTTTCCCAGTCTCTGATATCAAGTAGCACACAACTACTCCCAATTTGAACTAGTAGTCTCCATGGAAATCAACTAGTATCACACAACCACTACAATGCCATCCAGTAGAACACGATTGTGTTGATCCATAGTAGTACATAACCATTGTCCAGTGGTACACAACTACTCTAAGTAGAATAGAACTTTTGTCTAGAGACACAATGTCTCTATCATGCAATCAAATGATAGTTATGTTGATGATTGCAACTATGTGAGACATTCTCCAAGACACAAACCAGAGAGAGAGCCCCTGAGAGGGGTGTGTGGTTCCTATCTGAGACAGAGCTGGAATGTAGAGATGGCCTCCTCCTTATAGAGAGTTGAGAATAAATCCATATTATTCTCCAGTGTAATGCAGTGAGAAAGGAGATCTGCAGAGTTGGACATGCATGTGGATGAGCACAAGGTCAACGCGTGAAATCCCAAAGTGTTGGGTGCATCGTCATGAGACAGAGATGAAGATGATGTAGTAGCCTCCTCTAAGAAGAGATTTTATGATGAAACTCCAGATGAATATCATGTGTAATGCAGTGCGAAAGAAGATCTATTGAGTGGACGTTCATGTGGACGAGCACAGGTGAACGTGATCGAAGTGGTTGAGCACTAGTGAGAAGTGGTTCTTCTTTGTAATGCAATGAGCTAGAGATATGGACATCCCTATGGATGTGCCCCTAGTGGTTTGGCACTAGTGGGTGTATGAGATCCCTTGATATATTTTTCAAGAGTCATACTTGTCTATAACCCTAATTGTAATGTAAAGGGTATTGGTCGGCCCCACCTTAATGCAATTGATAATTACTGTAAAAGATAATTAATCTGGTTAATATTAATTATATTATGAGTTAGAGAGGTCGGTCATGTTGTGCCAATAGACACTTATGTTGATAGGTCAAGTCTAATATAAGTAAAGGAATATTCCCCATTGAGGAATCATATCTTTTGTGTGAGTTTGGAAATTTTAGCAAGTACATCTACTTGGGAAAAGTGTGCACCTCTCTTGGGCGCTAGTTTTCTAGGGTTTGTGAGAACCCTTTTGTGTGCTAGGTTTTATTGGTGGTGAAGGTATTTCTATTGAAGAATATAGCAAAGGACTGGTTGGGTTTTCTTCCCTTGTTGAGAAGGGTTTCCCAGGATACTTCTTGTGTACTTGTGCATGGTGTTTCTTCTTGTGATCTTGGTTGCTGCAACAAATTGCCTATGGTTTAAGTAAAATTCTAAAATGGAATGAACTTCATTCTTAAGCCTATATTATTGAAAAATCAACATGGTATTAGATCATAGGTCTTGAAGAACCCGTTGCATAAGAAATTTTCAGCCATCTTCTCTCTCCTGCAAAATCGTACGACCCTCCTAGGGTTTCCATAAATTTCATATGACCTACCCTTCTAAGAGGTTTCAACACTTGGAACTTGGACGTTGGGGATAAAAATACCATAGGAGTGTACGACCTCCTTCAGCGCACCTCCAACAAGATTCAAATTGAAATTTCGAGCATTTTGAAATTTTGGCCCTAGGGTTTTTAGAGTTTCACTAATTTCTGCAGAAATTTCAGTATTAGGGTTTCTACAACTCATTGAAGGATCTCTTCAGATCACTAGTGTTTTCCTATCTATAAAAGTATTATTTTTGGCAGTCATAAGTCCAACAAAACCTAAAAGTGCTAGCCTAGCCTAGCCGTTAGGTTTTCTAGCCCAGTTAACAAGGGGTTGTGAAGAATCTAAAATTATGATGAACAAAACTATGATGGAAGATAATCTTGATGAATAAAGCAACTTCAAGTTCCTGGAAGATAAGACTTCAAAGGAATACTTATTGTGATTGATACAAAAAGGTGACACTGTGACTACCTCCTTCATAAAGATGTTAGAGGATAGATATCAAGCATGTGCCATTTGAGAAACTCATATCAGCACCCTCAGGTATGCACTTGTATATATATTATTTGTATCATTGTCATGAGGGTAATTGCAGGACAAAGGAACATTTTTCTAAAGTCATGGATCCAGAGGGATCTCCGTGCATTTAGAGGAAAAACACACTGGAAGTGAAGACTCCAGGTATGATTGTTGTAATTTTGATTCCACTAACCTATATTTATAAAGTTTTCTACATTGCAAGTAGGTGTTGTAGCTGTGACAACAATCTTTAAATTGTTTTTATTCTAGAGATGTACTTATTATTCTCCTTTAGGAGATATTATTGTTTTGGTTCCTTTTGTGTTCTTGTTTCAGACAGGTTAATAACAAAGGAATATGCTTATCCTTCAGAGGGAGTCACTTGAATCAGAGGGAGTCACTTAACTCAAAGGGAGTCAAAACTATTTGAGAAAGAGGAATAATAGAACCATCATTGAGACAACCAATGCAATAATGCATGATCAGAATCTTTCTATGATTCCATGGGCAGAAGCATGCATGACACAATATATGTTCAGAACAAGAGTCTTCACCAGACTTTGAAAAACATAACTCCCGAAGAAACCTTCATTGGAGTGAATCCTGAGATTGAACACTTCAGGATATTTGGGTACCCAGTGTATTTTCATGTACCCAAAGAGAAGAAGTCCAACCTAGACCGTTCAAGGAGAAATGATACATTTATAGGATAAACAACAAATCTTTGAAGACATTCCAGATCCACATCCTTGGTCAGAGAAATATTGAGACAAGCAGAGATGTTTTCCGTGAAGAAGATATTTCAAAGATCCAAAGAATATCAGATGGAGATTGACAGTGAGACAATGCCTTCTCCCCCTTCAACATTTCAGAGGGAGACAGATATTATTCCAGCTGATATAGTTTCTCCAGTTGATATGTCCAGAGATATTTCATTAGGGCATAAAAGGCCTGCCTAGGCTCACTCTGCAAGAGGCAGATGAACATACAAGCCCTTCAAGGCACATCTTGATAAATAAAAAGATATTTTCGAGCTATCCTTCAGTCATGAGCCACTTCATTGATTTTGAGCCTCCTTATCTTGGAGAAGAAACAAGAGAACATGTATGGAAAGATGCCATAAAAATATAATACCAGTATATCTTAAAGAATTATTTATAAGATATTGTTCAGAGACCAGAAGGGAACTCTGTGGTAACTTCTAAGTATATCTATAAGATCAAACATGTAGCTGATGGAAGTGTCGAGAAATACAAAGCGAAATCTATAGCCAAAGGAATCTAACAAATAGAGGGAGTTGTCTATGATGAGACACTTGATCAAGTAAGCTCGATACACTTCCATCCATACTACCATCCATGAGTTGGAAACTATATCAGATTGATGGATTCTTGATGATTTTGGGTTTCAGCAAGACTATTTCTGATCCAAAACTATATTATTATAGTATTGGTGACGAGAGCCTGATTTTGATGACTTATTCAGAAAACCTTGTTGTTGGATATAAGTAAGATTTGACTTATGATTTTGAGATGAAATATATGAGTATGATGCACTACTTATTAGGAAAATAAGTATGACAACGGACCGATGAAATTTTCCTGAGTCAAGGAAAATATACAGTGGGAATATTAAAGAAGTTTAGTATGACAGAATGCAAATCCATGGTGATGGATTTGAAGAAAATGAATGATGATGATTCGGATGAGATTGATCCATAGCTGATTAGATCATTAATGTATCTGGTTAACACCAGACTTGATTCATGCTATGCAATGAATGTACTTAGTCATTCCATAATTTAGTCGAGACAGACTCACTGGACAACATCGAAACATGTATTGAGATATACATGAGGCACAGTTAGATATGGCCTGAGATATGCCTCCAATTGTGAAATTGAGTTTGTAGGGATATACCTATATAGATTAAGCAGAGAGTACAGTGGACCGGAAGAGCACATCTGGTTGTTGTCTTACCGTGAAGTTTTCCATGGTTTCCTGATGCAGCAAGAAACAAAACTCTGTGGTCTTGAGTACCACAAAAGAAGAGAATGTAGCATCGAGTGTGCGAAGCAATATGGATTCACAAACTTATGACAGATTTACTTAATTATGAGATGGATCCTATGATGATAATAGGGTTTGTGTGTAAATCTCTTTGAGAACCCAGTGTTTCATGATAGATCGAAACACATTGAGATAAAATGTCATTATATCAGAGACATGATGCAGAGGAAAATAGTACACATGCAATACCTTCCTACACATGAGCAGATTGCAGAAATATTCATCAAATTAGCTTGGTGAAGGATACCTCCCTAGTTGAGAGGAATTGTTGATAACTACAAACAAGAACAAAGTTCAAAATACATCCATGTGAGACTTGGCATAATGAAAAATGCCTCCCTAGCTGAGAGGGAGTGTTGATGATTGCAACTATGTGAGACATTCTCCAGGACACAAACCTAAGAGAGAGCCATTGAGAGGGGTGTGTGGTTCCTATCTGAGACAGATATAGAATGTAGAGATGGACTCCTCCTTACAGAGAGTTGAGAATAAATCCAGATCATTCTCCTGCGTAACACAGTGAGAAAGGAGATTTGTAGAGTTGGACGTGCCTATGGATGAGCACAAGGTGAACGTGTGAAATCCCAAAGTGTTGGGTGCATCGACGTGAGATAGAGATGAAGATGATGTATTAGCCTCCTCTAAGAAGAAAAGTTATGATGAAACTCCATATGACTCTCCTGTGTAATGCAACGGGAAAGAAGATCTGTTGAGTGGACGTGCATGTGGACGAGCACAGGTGAATGTGATATTAGTGGTTGAACACTAGTGAGAAGTGGTTCTTTTGTGTAATGCAGTGAGCCAGAGATATGGACATCCCTATGGATGTGACCCTAGTGGTTGAGCACTATTGGGTGTATGATATCCCTTGCTATATTGTTCAAGAGTCGGACCTTCCTGTAACCCTAATTGTAATGTAAAAGGTACAGGTCAGCCCCACCTTAATGTAATTGATAATTAATGTAAAAGATAATTAATCTGGTTAATATTAATTATATTATGAGTTAGAGAGGTCGACCCTATTGTTCCAATAGACACTTATGTTGACAGGTCAAGTCTAATATAAGTCAAGGTAGATTCCCCATTAAGGAATCATATCTTTTGTGTGAGTTTGGAAATTTCAGCAAGTACATCTACTTGGGAAAAGTGTGCACCTCTCTTGGGCGCTAGTCTTCTAGATTTTGTGAGAACCCTTTTGTGTGCTAGGTTTTCTTGGTGGTGAAGGTATTTCTCTTGAATAATATAGCAAAGGATTGGTTGGGTTTTCATCCCTTGTTGAGAAGGGTTTCCCCGGATACCCTTTGTGTACTTGTGTATGGTGTTTCTTCTTGTGATCTTGGTTGTTGCAACAAATTGTCTATGGTTTAAGTAAAATTCTAAAATGGAATGAAATTCATGCTTAAGCCTATATTATTGAAAAATCAACAAGCCACACAAGCTACCACTATGCATTCCAATAGTCTCTATGATTATGCAGCAATCAACTAGTACCACACAACTAATACCATGTCATCATCCATAATCACAGTTTGCAATCCTTGTGACTATGCAACAATCATCTAGTATCACACAACTACTACCATGCCATCAACCATATTCATAGTTTATAACTATGCAACAATCAACTAGTAGCACACAACTACTACCATGTCATCGGCCATAATCATAGTCGATGTCTATATAAATATGCAACAATCAACTAGTACCACACAACTACACCATGTCATCACCCATAGTTATAGTCTCATATAGTAGCATGAATCTACTCCCATAGTCCTAACGACTATGCATGTGATATTTCTTCTCTCATCATGTCCGACAATGCATTACCCCCTGTTATTGTGCAAGTTGTAGCTAAACTCAAGATGAAAAACCAATACTCTTAGCATAAAATATAAGGATGTTGTAAACACTTATCTGCAACAAATTGTATCATCCTTATGGATGTAACATTCAATGCATTACAACAAGAAAATCATCCACTGAAATATCCTCAAACTTTGCCAAAAAGTACATTGGACCAAGGAGAAAAAGTGTGCAAACTTTGAACAAAATCCAATGGTTGATAAGAGACTTATTCAAGCAAGTACGTTAGGGTTTTTGCAACCCTAATGGATGAAGATGCAATTTTATAAAAACAGCAATAAGTACCCCCTAGATGTGGATGCCCTAGTGGTTGTGAGGTGCCTAAGGCACAAGGAAAGCAATCCACTTTGCAAGAAGTAAAAATGACCGAAATCATGTTTCCCAATGCAATATTTTATTTCTCCAATGCAACAAATCAATGAATAGTTCTTTTACTATTGGGTTACTAGAGTCACAATGAGCTTAGAGAAGCTACCTCCTTGGGGGTGTAAGCCTTTTACTCCCAAAGGAAAGATTATCTAATCTAGGGTTTAAGCTAAGAGGGTGTATTCCCTTATACTTCTCTTAGAAAACCCTTAATCAATGAGATGAAGAAAATAAAATGATGAAGGATATGGTGGGGGTGTATTCCCTTATACTTCCCACCTAGCTCCTAGCATAATAATACTTGACTTGAAAAAGATAATAGCAAGAGAGCAAAAACCATACCAAGACCAAGAGAAATGTTAAGACAAATCACCAAAAGATCTAGAAAGCATCATCCAAAGCTAGCACTAGGCCTTCCTCCATCAACCATTTATAAAATAGCCATAAAACAAGTGCACAAAAGCTAAAAGATCCAAGGGGCCCAAAAATTTCACACCAAGTCTCTCACAAGAGGGACAATTATATGTTTTAAAATGAGATGTTATGATATCTATTGATGCAAAATGTAGCTAACATAGCTTGTCCAAAAATTAAGGAGTAAAACACAAGATTAGGGGTCAACAACCCTAATATTACCCCCTTAACAAAGTAATATTAAACAAATCACTTAAAATTTCACTTTTTTGCACAAATTAAACCCTAATTTAGGAGGACATCACCCATTTAGGGGACATTTTTCCACTATGAGGAAGTCATTGGTGTTGGAGAAGCATGGATGGGCCTCCAAAGGCCATCTTTCAAGCATCTAGGCACTCATATCATGGTGAAGACACATATCTTCATCAAACTCCCATGTGTCAAAGAGTGTCACCTCACCACCATGCCCTAGCCCCCAAGATCATGATGTCAAGATAAAAAATGGAATGTTTTTCCCCTCCTGGGAAAATCGTTTGGAAATTAATGGGTGAGATAGGTTGTCCAAATCATCATCGAGGATATCCAAGCCATCTCTCTCTCATCTGGCATCCAATCCCCTGACATCCAACCTGCGGGCTTGTAGCCCCATGGAAGCCCAAGCTAGGCTTGTTCTACCAAAATTGTCCACCACCTAGGTCCTAAAAAGACAAATGAACATGCCCTCCAAGGATCTCAAGTCATAACATCATGATAAGTGGATCCAATCAATAAATAAGCCATCTAATCATGTGCATCAAAGATCACTATATCAAACAAGTAACAACTCAAAGACACTATGTGACTTGTCAAGCTTAAGTATGGGATGGTTAACGAGGTGTCCTATTGGGTAGGTTTTTCCCTAGATCAAGGAGAAATTCCAAGATATCCCTCTTTAAGACATGTAAAGTGGATGAGGTAGTAGGGGTCAAGACTCAATGGGCATAGGGCTCATGACATACAAGGGGTCGCAGTGTCTCATTTATGGGCACCTTTGTATAGGGTGTGTGGTACCTTCGTCTGCAATGCAGTTTTTCCAAGCCCATCAATTTCCTTTAATATTTGTTTCTTTATTTTCTTTCAATATAGAATAAGGAGATGTTGAAGGTCACTTCCCTGGCGTGGCGACCAGATGGTGGCAATGTCACCCACAAATACCTAATGGAAATGAGAAGGTTGGATCGTGATGAGACCCCCTTTCTCTCATCCATGCAACTAAGAGCCATTTCCCTGGTTTGGTGACCGAATGATGACAATGTCATGAAACTAGATATCCATGGACATGATAGGTCAGCTCGTGATGATACCTCCTATCCTTCAACTACCCTTTTAAGCATTTTATTATATTGTGGTTCCCCTTTATTTCAAAGATAAGAATTTCATTGTTTTCTTGGGTGATCCCTAGGAGAAGAATCTGGAAGGTTTGTATAAGGATTTTATCTTTTACCCAACATCAACCCCTCTGGGCCTTTAGCCCCTTCTTCCCATAGAAATAGGGACAACCCCTTCTTGGGTCAATACACTCAAAAATCCCAAGAGATGAGTAAACATAGAGGAATGATGATGGAAACTGGTAAGTATGGTCAGGAATGGTACGATGGCTCATTAAGGGAGTTCCCAGTAGAAAACCCATTCCCAAAGAAGACCACTTACTAGGGCATAATGTCAACCACCAAGGTGAAGCGGGGTCAACTACCAATCTAAGATACAACATAATCAAATGGCTTAGATATTGAAATGATTCTCACCATAATATTGACTTGTACCTCATGGAGCAAGGCCCACTGCCTTCCGAAAGCCAACTGCTGTGGTGGATGACATCTGTAAACCTATGACCATCTGTGGTGGTGAGTGGGTTTTCCATTTATGAAAAGGGTACTTCTAATCATGTAGTCTCTCGACACTCCATATTTGCAACCTGAGGGCCTCTAGACACCATCTCCTTAGTTATCCATAAAATGGATATAACATCTGGCTCCTACTTGGGGACATGTTCTCAATGTATAGTGCATGAGAACCGCAACATCTCCTGATAGACCTATGCCTCCAAGGAAACATAAAAATTTTAAGTGTAGGATGGCCTACTCATCCTTGTTATCATATGATCAAAATCCAAATCAACTAAGCTAGAAAAAGAAAATTTGACATTAAATA
>ML846485.1:22672-35622 GCA_009831015.1 Picea engelmannii
ATATATATATATATATATTCTAAACTAAGCATGAAATCAATATGCAAGTAGAGTAGAATGAAAATGAAATGCATCTAAACTAGTATGAGCAATGAAGATGAAAAATGCAGCGAATCAAAATTACTTACCTACTTTCCTGGGGCACGGGCCCTGAAGAAGTCATGTGACATGGATGTGAGGTTGGAGAAGAGACCCATCTACTGGTAGTGGCATATTTCTTCCATCTAATTTTGTCAGATAATACCTTTCTTAGTAAGACTTCTTCTTGATGATGTAAGGGCCAAGCCATGAATTGTTGTCTTTCTAGTCGTATATGGGATTTCCATTTATTTTGTCCCACATGAGCACGATACTTACTTCTTTGAAATTGATTCAAGGTGTATTCTCATTGTACAAAGACTCTTTGTGGACTATCTCTTTGATGATTTTTTCATGTTTTTCATGTTTTGAATAGATCCCAACTCCTTCCCATGGTACTTTGTAGTCTTCTTTTCATCTGTCCATGGGAGAAACATCTATATGGAATCTTCCTACATGAATGGTAACTCAGATGGATCATACTCAATAACTTGTGGAGGCATATCATGGTAGTTCTCACTGACATAGTTGGGGCCCCTCAAATCCATCACATGTGTATCTTTATTTTCCCTGTTATGTAAGATCTCATATGTTCCATCACCCATGGGAATATATGCATGTGTAAGGTCCATGCTAAGGAAACATCCAAGGGTTGAAGACCAAGTCCTTGATAAGAGCATTCCCCAAGCATCAGGGACATCTATCACCAATATGTCCATGAGGATGTTGATATGTGGAAAATATTTCAGAAATACCTCAACATCTTCACATACTCCCAAGACATTAACTCTTATTGAATCAATACCACAAACATTTCCATAAGGTTGGGTTGTCTTCAACCAAGTTGTTTTATCACCTTCAAGGATATGACATTTGTCGAGGCCCCTTAATGAAACATGCAATTGTTCAAGCGGAGTCCATTTAGGCCTAATGACAGATAGAAAGGAGGGTTCTTGTCCCTTGGTCGATCAAGATACATAGTTTTTAACATGATCGGAGGATCCTCCTTCTCGACTAGTACCTGTAATATTTTCAAAATTTCCCTTTTCATAGAAGGGGTCTTACACATCTTTGTCACTGGGACCTTCATATTTAGTTTTCCAAATATGTTTGCAACATCTATAATCAATTGAATTTCATATGCAGGAGTTGGATTAGGAAGAAACTCACATACCGATGGTGGAGGTGGTGGAGCCACCTTATCTGCTGGTGGAAGAGGAGTATCAGGCTGTGACGGAGGGGCTGAAGCATTTTTTCTTCTATAGGTTAAAATTTCCCTCCTCTTTAGTTCATTCTTCTAATCATCTGTCAATTTATTTAAGGCCCGAAGTATCCCCTCTCTTTTCCCTATTCTTCTATCTTCATTGATATGTTCTTGAGTAACATGTTCGTCATTGAGATTGTAAATCATGAAGTTTATATCGTCAGGATAATATTTGTTTTGTTGAGGGAAATCGTCTTCCTAGTGGGGATCTTGGCATGGGAGACACCAATCTTCTATATCAACTTTCCCAGTAGGTTTCAAAGTATATGGGGTCTTTGCCTCTTGTTTAGGTCTTAGTTTTGAACCGATGGCATCTCTCTACTTTCTGGAAAAATGAGGTCTGGGAACATATTGATTTCTTTCCACTATAGTCATACAGTTCATAAGTTGATTTCTCACCTTATCAAACTGAATATTCATTTGGTATATATTCTGAGTTAGGAGAACAACCAGATCAGGAACATTGTTGTTGGAAACCTTTATCCTTGATTATGCCTTGTTGAGGGGATACTGAAAAGGTTCTAGTTTTGAATCAAGGATATTTTCTTCAATGTTGATACTGAATTATTTAGATTATGCCAATGATGTGGGATTTTTATCTTTAAGAATGTATCAGAACTTCCCTTCAAAGGAATTCATGTAAAGGAGACGAACTAATGATGTTGTAGGATGGTAATTTGTTGGAATTTGATTGTACAATCTGTCAAATCTTGAAATGAATTCCCTTATCATTTCATTCTCCTTTTTCTTTATTTGATTAAATTGAGTCCCAAGTGTCCCACCATCTTCCTTTTTCGACCATCTTATTTTAAATAAAGCAGAAAAGGCATCATAGGTAGTGATATGATTATCAGGGAGTCCCTTGAACCAATCAAAATCTTCCTCGATCAATGATGAGGAGAATAGTCTCATGGCCATGTCTTCATGATCAATACTTGCATTGTTCATATCTCGACCCATGACATAAATGATGTCTTCCACAGTTATCACATTCTTTCATGGGAACTTTGGCAACCACTTGTTTACATATGTTGGCATCTGTTTAGGGTAACCTTGGATATTGGTCATGTTGAGGGGTTTGTAGAGGTCTCTTTCCCAAGGACGAGCCATTGGAAAAAGAGGAAGGGTATTATGGAAAAGGGTTTTAGCAATGAGAGACTTGAGAGGAGGCCTTCTTTCGTAAACCTTAGAAGGCTTGAACCTCCCAGGGGAAAAATGTTTGGGGAAAGAAGGATTTTGGGAATGTGGAGTCTCCAGGTGAGATTCAAGATGAGTTCATCAAGAATGGTGGAAAGAGAACGTCCCTCGGGTGGATTTGTTGGGTAAGCTAAGGGAAAGGATTTGGGATAGCCTACCAATGTGTTGTTAGGGTACAAAGAGGATTCAAAATCCTCCTCGGAAACGATGCCAAAATGTTATAGAGCAAGTTGTAGGTTGGGAAAATCCTGACCCGACTACAAAAAAAGTACTACAACTTGGGAATCCTACACCCAATGTCACCTCAATGTAGGTCTCGTACTTCAAGGGTGACTAGGTCACTCTAGAGAGGCACTCCCAATGACCCTAGGGGGGTTGAGGTGGAGATGAAGATGGATCGAAATGAAGCCCCTATATATCAAGTCTAAGTGGAGTGAAATGTTGAAATATATTCCTTTCAAGTCAAGTAATTTTTTCCCCATAGGTATAACACTTCTCTGGATGATTGTACCTGCCCAAGACACAAGAAAAGACACTTTGCAAAAGTATATGTTAGTTGGATCATCAAGTTAATCTTGTTGTCCCTAATTTTCAGCAATAGATAACAGTATATATCAGCAATAAAAGGGTACTATAAGCTTCTCAATAAATGCTAAAGATCAAGTAGAAAATGCAATAGAAGAACTAGTGAATGACTAGCTAAACTCAAGATGAAAAACCAATACTCTTAGCATAAAATATAAGGTTGTTGTAAACACTTGTCTGCAAAAATATATATCAGCCTTATGGCGGTAACATTCAATGTATTACAGCAAGAAAATCATCCACCAAAATCTCCTCAAACTTTTCCAAAAAGTGTGTTGGACCAAGGAGAACAAGTGTGCAAACTTTGAGCAAAATCCAATGGTTGATAATAGAGTTATTCAAGCAAGTAAGTTAGGGTTTTTGCAGCCCTAATGGATGAATATGAAATTATATAATAGCAGCAATAAGTACCCCCTAGATGGGGATTCCCTAGTGGCTGTGAGGTGCCCAAGGCACAAGGAAAACAATCCACTTTGCAAGAAGTAAATAATGACTAAAAATCATGTTCCCCAATGCAATATTTTATTTCTCCAATGCAACAAATCAATTACTAGTGCCTTTACTATTGGGTTATTGGAGTCACAAGGATCTTAGAGAATCTACCTCCTTGGGGGTGTAATCCCTTTTACTCCCCAAGGCAAGTTTCTCTAAGCTAGGGTTTAAGCTAAGAGGGTGTATGCCCGTATACTTCTCTTAGAAAACCCTTAATCAATGAGATGAAGCAAATAAAATGATGAAGGATATGATGGGGGTGTATTCCCTTATACTTCCCACCTAGATCCTAGTATAACAATACTTGACTTGAATAAAATGATAGCAAGAGAGTAAAAACCATACCAAGATTAAGAGAAATGCTAAGACAATTCACCACAAGAGCTAGAAAGAATCATCCAAAGCTAGTGCTAGGCCTTCCTCCATAAACCATTCATAAAATAGCCATAAAACAAGTGCACAAGAGCTAAAAGAGCCAAGGGGCCAGAAAATTTCAGACCAAGTCTCTCACAAGAGGGACAGTTATATGTTTTAAAATGAGATGTTATGATATCTATTTATGCAAAATGTAGCTAACATAGCTTGTCCACAAATTAAGGAGTAAAATACAATATTAGGGGTCAAAAACCCTAATATTTCCCCCTTAAAAAAGTAATATTAAACAATTCACTTAAAATTTCACTTTTTGGCACAAATTAAACCCTAATTTAGGAGGATGTCACCCCTTTAGGGGACGTTTTTCCACTATGAGGAAGTCGTTGGTGTTGGAGAAGCATGGATGGGCCTCCAAAGTCCATGTTTCAAGCATCTAGGAACTCATATAATGGTGTAGAACCTTCTCCCCATCAAACGTCCATGTGTCAAAGAGTGGCACCTCACCACCATGCCCTAGCCCCCAAGATCATGACGTCAAACTAAAAAATGGAACATTTTTTCCCTCCTGGGAAAATCATTTGGCAAGTAATGGGTGGGATAGGTTGTCCAAATCATCATCAAGGCCATCCAAGTCACCTCTCTCTCATCTGGAATCCATGACCCTAACATACATCATGTGGGATTGTAGCCCCATGGAAGCCCAAGCTAGGCTTGTTCTCCTAAAATTGTCCACCAGCTAGGTCCTGCAAAGAAAAATGAACACGCCTTCCAAGGATCTCAAGTCATAACTTCATGATAAGCGGATCCAATCAATAAATAATCCCTCTAAGCATGTGCATCAAATATCACTATATCAAACAATTAACAACTCAAAGACATTGTGCGACTTGTCAAGCTTAAGTATGGGAGGGTTGACGACGTGTCCTATTGAGTAGGTCTTTCCCTAGGTCAAGGAGAACTTCCAAGATATCCCTCTCCAAGCCATGTAAAGTGGATGAGTTGGTAGGGTTCAAGACTCAATGGGAATAGGGCTCATGACATACAAGGGTTTGTAGTGTCTCATTTATGGGCACCTTTGTAGAGGGTGTGTTGCACCTTCGTCTGCAATGCAGTTTTTCCAAGCCCATAAATTTCCCTTCATATTTGTTTCCTTGTTTTATTTCAATATATCATAAGGAGAGGTTGAATGTCACTACCCTGGCATGGCGACCAGGTGGTGGCATTGTCACCCACAAATACCTAATGGAAATGAGAAGGTTGGCTCATGATGAGACCCCCTTTCTCTCAGCCATGCAACTAAGAGCCATTGCCCTGGTTTGGTGACTAGATGATGACATTGTCATGCCATTAGATATACATGGATGTGATAGGTTGGCTCGTGATGAGACCTCATATCCTTCAACTAACCTTTTAATCATTTTGTTATATTGTGGGTCCCCTTTATTTCAAAGATAAGCATTTCACTACTTTCTTGAGTGATTCCTGGGAAAATCATTTGGAAGTTTTATATAAGGCTTTTATCTTTTACCCAACATCAACCCCTCTAGGCCTTTAGACCCTTCGTCCCATAGAATGAGGGACAACCCCTTCTTGGGTCAATACACCCTAAAATCCCAAACGAAGGGGAACAATGATGGAAAGTGGTAAGTATGGTGAGGAACGATACGATGAATCATTAAGGGAGTTCCCAGTAGCAAACCCATTCCCAAAGAAGATGACTTACTAGGTACAATGTCAACCACCAAGGTGGAGAAGGGAAAAAGGCATAATGTTCAAGCACATATCATGAAATATAGAGCAATCTAAGATACAACATAATCAAATGGATTAGATATTGAAATTGAAATGATTCTCACCATAATATTGACTTGTACTTCATGGAGCAAGGCCCACAGCCTTCTGGAATCCAACTAGTGTGGTGGATTCCATATGTAAACCTATGACCATCTGTGGTGGTGAGTGGTTTTTCCATATGTGCAAATAGTATTTCAATTCATGTAGTCTCTTGACACTCCATATCTGCAACCTAAGGGCCTCGAGACATCATCTTCTTAGTTATCTACAAAATGGGGATAACACCCCCTCAATCACCTCCCATGACTGATCTAAGGAACCCTTGGCTAGAGGGGTTAGCCCACAGGAGGATAAAAAACACACCTCCCTCTTAACGAAGGTGGACATTTTGCATCATGCCAAGCTTGTCTCTGAAGTACTCATACTTCACTCTAGACAAAGGCTTGGTGAGAATGTCTTCTATCTTCTCATCCATGGATATGTATTGTAGCTCTATAGATACTCTCTGGACCATGTCTTGAATGTAATGATATTTTATCTCTACGTGCTTTGACTTGTCATGAAATATAGGGTTCTTTGAAAGCCTTACACAAATTTGTTTGTCACAATGTATCAAAGTTGGCTCCAAATCTAGATCAAATATCCCTACAAGCAACTTCTGAAGCCACACTACTTCATGACTTGCGACACTAGTTGTGATATACTCTGCCTCTGATGTATCAAGTGCCACTGATGTTTGCTTCCTGCTCAACCATGAGATCATACTTGATCCCAGACTGAAGCAACATCCAAAAGTACTCTTTCAATCCACTACACTACCTGCCCAGTCAGAGTCTGTATATCCCTGTAGCATCACATCTCCACCCGAGACGTATCTCAATTCATATCCAATCGTACCACACAGGTAACTCAACATATGTTTTGTTGCCATCCAATTTACATGTCTAGGTTCAACCATGTACTGACTCAAGTCGTTCACTGCAAAATATATATCTGACCTGGTGTTAACCAAGTACATCAAAGATCCAAACAGTTGTTTGTACATCATGAGATCCACCAAATCTAAATATGAATCACTCAGAAGCTTTAGATTTATTGTCATGGATGTGGCCATAGACTTGCATTCCATCATCCCAAATATTTGCAGGATCTCAACAATATATTTTCCTTGGCTAAGGAAAATATCATCTGATCTCTACCACACCTCCAATCCCAAGCAGTAATGAATCAGACCTATATCCTTCATCTCGAACTTTGAAGCGAGCTTCCTCTTGCACCCAACTATGAGCTTCTCACCTCCTTTCAGAAATAGGTCATCCACGTATAGAACCAAGATCAGTGGACAACCATTCTAAACCTTATAGTAAAGGTTGGGATCCGCATCACTCTTGGTAAATACCAAGATCATCAGGTAGCTATCTATCTTGGCATACCATGCCCTGAGTGTCTACTTCAATCCGTACAAGGCCTTCTTCAATTTGCAAACATGGGACTCTTTCCCATGGACACTTTTTCCTCTATTACACCATTCAAGAAAGTAGTATTGACATCCATCTGGTGTAATTTCCATACCATTGGAGAAGTAATCGCAATAATTGATATGATGGAAGTGTACTTTTGCTACAGGAGAAAATGTCTCATTGTAGTCTTCTCCCTCTTTCTAGGAGAATCCTCTAGCCACAAATATTTCCTTGTACTTCTCTATGTTGTCATATGTATCATGATTGATCTATTAGATCCATTTGGAAGTCACTATTGACTTCCCTTATGGTCTCAAAACCACCTCCCACACATCATTATTCATGATGGACTGATACTCCTCCATCATGGCATCCTTCCATTCCTACTTCTCATCAACTTCTTCAATGGTGGAAGGCTCTAAATCAATGATGTTTCTCATCAATGCCACATAGCTAGAAAACTTATGTGGTCTCTTTCTCTCTCTAAAAGAGCCTTTGGGAGTTGCATGTCCATTAGCTTCCCGCAAGGTGTTCTGAAGCCAAGATTTTCTCTTCATGTTGACTGCAGCTTCTCTGGGTGGATCTACAGGTCTCTATGACTCTACCATATCATTTTGAACTTCTAGAATGGGTTCCTCCAGTGTAGAGTCTTCCGTGATTGCTTGCCTTGGAGACTCCTACTCCTCTCGGTCCTCATCCATGTGAGACTCCCTTGATCTTCTGAAGGCTTCATCTTCATCAAATGTTACATCCCAACTGATCTCAATCTGTCTCTGCCCAGGAATGTATACTCTGTAAGCCTTTGAAGTCTCACTGTATCCAATGAATGTGCCCTTATTTCTTGAAGGTTCCAGCTTCATTCTCTTTTCCTTTGGAACATGTATAAACACTGGAAAACCAAAAATAATCAAGTGACTGATACCTGGTTTTTTTCCAATGAACACCTCTTCAGGTGTCTTGTTCCCCAATATCTTGTGAGGACTTATATTATGGACATACACATATGTAACAGATGCTTCTGTCCATAAGTTCATGGCTAGTCCCTAGTCATGGATCATCGCTTTCGTTGCTTCTATAGTGGATATATTATTTCTTTCTGCAACCCCATTCTGCTGGGGGTTGTAGGGAGTTGCTAGATCCCTCTTAATCCCTACTTCTCTACAAAAGTATTTAAACTCCTTTGAGGTGTACTCATATCCATTTTCATATCTCAAGAGTTTAGTCTTCCTTTTGAAGATATTTTCAAATAAATCCTTGAATTCCTTAAACTTGTTGAAGACTTCATCTTTTTCTTTCAAGAAGTAGATCCATGTCTTTAGAGAATAGTCATCTATGAATAAGACATAGTATACAAAGTTTCCTAAGGATGACACTGTCATCTGTCCGCATACATCAGAGTGTATGATGTCCAAGATTCCCTTGGACCCGGTGTCACTTCTTGTAAATATTCCCTTGACATTCTTTCCAAGTGCGCAACCTTTGCATACACCGTCATGTTCTACCTATTGAAATATTGTAACTATGAAGAATATTCTAATTATAACTGAGTTATTATTATATAGATCAAATCCCCTTTTGTGGATTGATCATGTTGAGTATTGTATAAGACCAAATCCCCTCTTATGGATTGGTCAAACTATATTCATATGGTGGTATTTGAGAAGTCGTCCCCTAGGGTTTATTAAATTGGTTTTAACCACTATTGGAAGAAGTCGGCCCTGCTTGGTGAAGAGACATAACCCTAGCACTCCCTCAACTAGTATAAATAAGTGAGGATGTTTTGAAGGAAGTTGTAGTTACAATAAGGAGAAGAGAGGCATATGCTCAGTCTTGGGTTATTCTTGGTGGTTCGCTCTTTAGTCTTGGCATTGTATTGGCAATCTATTATTGAGGAATTTCTTGTTGGGTTTTCTTCCCCATGAGGGTTTCCCGAGATAAAATGATGTGTACCTTGTGATTGTATTTATTTCAATGATCCTACTTATGTTGTTATGCTCTAGTAAATTGAAAAGAACTTAATAGAAGCTCTAAATTTAACACGGTTTCAGAGCTAAACTAAATAGAGCACCTTTCACCGGGTATCCAAAAACGTCATTGTTGTCGTACAAGAAAATTAGGGCTTTTTATTGGAAAAGAATTTATGACTAAAAACCATCTAGAAAAGTACACCCTACCCTAGCACATCACTTGGCAGCTTGAGTGGACCTTTTCAGTGGCCAGAGCCTCCAAAAAGTCAAACCCTAGTTTTGACTGGTACCAGAAAATCAGAAAACCAGGAAACTAGAACCAGTACTAAAAGTACTAGTCCATATTTGTACAAGTCAAGTTTCAAGGGGTAAAACTTGAAATTTTTAAAATTAGACAGCTCCATCCTACTTGCCTCAGTCCAATGCATCTCTTGGTAAGTTCAGATTCACTTTTTGAGCACTTTCATTTTTTTTGGTCATTTTCCCATCTCCAGGTCAAGATGTCTGCAAGCACCAAGCTTGTTGACAAGTTAGAAGGTGTGGAAAACTTCTGTGCCTAGAAGTACGAAATTGGACTCATTCTTGAAGAGAATGACCTAGGAAAATTCATAAAATAAAATGTACCAGAACCCGAAAAAGATGCAATCAAAGAGAAGTACAAGAAAGATATGGTTAGGGCCAAAAGGATAATTGCAGACTCTATTAAATATCACTTTATCCCTCAAGTGTCTTCCAAGAATACTCCAAAAGAGATGTTTGATGCCCTAACCAAAATGTAGAAGTAAATAACATCAACCAAAAGATGAATATGAGAACCCAACTCAAGAATAGAAAGATGCAAAAAGGGGAAATAGTTCATGACTATTTCTCTAGGGTTACTCATTTCAAAGAACAATTAGAAGCAATTGGAGACAACTTGGATGAATATGAACTAATCATAACAACTCTTAATGGTCTCACAAGACCTTGGGATGCATTCGTCCAAACTATATGTGCAAGAAAAGATAAACTCCAATTTGACAATCTATGGGAAGAATGTGTTCAAGAAGAAGCTAGAGTAGCCAACCGAGAAGCTGTACTATTAAGGGATGAAGACCAAGCCCTAGATAGTCATACTAAAGGAGGAAAGAAAAGGTCGCATTTCCAAAAGGATACCCACCCTCATAAGAAATCTCACTCTCCAAAGAGATTCCCCCACTTCCATAAAGACTCTCACCCTCCAAGGAGATTCCATAAATATCATAAGGGTCAAAGAAAAGAAAAAAAAAATCTCCTCTTATCAATGTTATCATTGTGATAAGATGGGACACATTGCTAAGAATTGTCCTTCCAAAAGGGAATATTACAAGAAAATAAATAACAAAAGAAATCATGCCCATGCAGTTGAAGATGATGAGCCACCCAAGAAGGTGACTAAAGAAGAAATTGAAGATTATGTTTTCTGATACTTGGAAAAGATACTTGGCTCTTAAGAACATGACAAGAAATCCGATGAAATATGTATCCTATGTACCAGAAAAAGGAGGTTTGTACTTGTCCACTTAGATGTATGCAGTACAATACCATCAACCTCTCTAAGTGGGTATGTATACTATGTGTCATTTATTGATGATTATTCTCACAAGACTTTGGTTTATTTCTTGAAATCAAAAAATAAGTACTCGGAAAGTTCAAGGAATTCAAAGCCTTGGTAAAAAATCTCTCCGAAAGAAAGATCAAGATACTCAGGTCAGATAATGGAGGAAAATACATCTCAAATGAATTTGGAAGATTTTGTAGAGATGCTGAGATTAAAAGGGAGCTCACCACTCCCTATAATCCTCAACAAAATGGCGCAGCAGAAATAAAGAATAGAACAATTATGGAAGTAGTGAAGACTATGATTCATGATAAATATCTTCCAATGCACTTATGGGCTGAAGAAGCAAGAACAACAATTTATGTCCAAAACAGATTATCCCATAGTGCACTTGGATTCAAAATCCCCAAAGAAATGTTCACTGGAAAGAAGCCAGATGTAATCCATCTCAAAATATTTGGTTGTCTAGTGTTTGTACACATTTCGAAAGAAAGAAAAACTAAGTTGGACCCTTCAGGAAAGAAGGGAATATTTGTTGGATACTGTGAGGTCTCTAAGGCCTTCAAAATATATGTACCATCTTACCATCATATTAAGTTCAACAGATATGTAACCTTTGATGAAGATGCAACACTCAAAAGATCAAGGAAATGCCATCTTGAAGAAGTATATGAAGAAGAACCTTTAGCTCACAAAGTTGCAGAACCAGTGAAGGAAGTTACAGTTACTCATGATGATGAGATTCCAGAAGATCGTGATATGATAGAATCTCAAGAACCTCCCCAGATGATGATCTCTCACAAGATAAATCCAACTTGGGCAAGGGAAATTATTCAAGATGGAGAGAAGTATGGTGTCCCAGAAGGAACCATGAGACAAAGAAAGAAACCTAAGCCATTCTCTAGTTATATGGCCTTGATGTGTGATCTCATAGAAAATGAACCCACTTGCTTTGAAGAATCCATTCAGAAGAAAGAATGGGTGGATGCCATGATGGAATAATACCAGTCCATTATAAAGAATGATGTATGGGAAATAGTTCCCAGACCAAAGAACAAAGATGTGGTATCTTCCAAATGGATATACAAGATAAAACATGTTGCAGACGAAAGTATTGAAAAGCATAAAGCAAGATTTGTAGCTCATGGTTTTTCTCAAAAGGAAGGCATTGATTATGAAGCGACATTTTCTCAGGTAGCCAGATACACTTCTATTAGAACCATCATAGCTCTTGCAACCAAAATGAAGTGGAAGTTACACCAGATGGATGTGAAAACAACCTTATTAAATGGTGTTATTGAATAAGAAGTGTATATAGAACAACCACAAGGGTTTGAAGTTGAAGATAAAAAGACTCATGTATGCAAGTTGAAGAAAGATATGTACAGGTTGAAAGAAGCTCCTAGAGCTTGGTATGGAAAAATTGATAGTTTCCCGACGAGCTTGGGATTTACCAAGAGTAAAGTTGATTCTAACCTTTACTTCAAGGTTATGAATGATGATCCAGTGATATTGCTACTATATGTAGATGATTTATTCTTGACGGGAGAAGAAAAACTCATCACAGATTGTAAGAAGAAGCTCGCTACAGAGTTTGAGATGAAAGACCTAGGACTGGTGCATTATTTCTTAGGTCTTGAAGTTTGGCAGAGCCTAAAGAAGATCTTCCTTAACCAAGGAAAGTTTGCAGTTGAAATAATGAAGAGATTTGACATGTTGGAATGTAAATCCATGAACACACCCATGGAAACAAAGTTGAAGCTCCTGGTTGATACTTCATCAAAATTAGTTGATGCTACACTATAAAGACAAATTATTGGTTCGTTGATGTATCTAACGAATACCAGGATAGATATATTCTTTGTTGTGAACACCTTGAGTCAGTATTTGGTAGAGCTCAGGCATGTTCACCTTGTAGTTGCAAATCATGTGATGAGATACCTTAAGGGTACATTGGATTATGGTCTTTGTTATACTAGAGATCATGACTTCAAACTGTATGGTTATACTGATTCAGATTGGGCTGAAAGTGTTTCTGATAGAAAGAGCACTTCATGATGTTGTTTCAGTCTTGGGTCAACCATGACTTCATGGAAGAGAAGGAAGCAATCCAGTATTTCTCTCGGCACGACAGAAGCGGAATACATTGTAGCATGTTC